>MU150239.1:83057-379089 GCA_015584075.1 Collybia nuda
GCTGCAATGGGAATGCGCCCCGACATTGTGTTTGCTGTGTCAACCGTTGCGCAGTTCTCGGACAACCCAGGATGGGTCCACTGGGAGGCTGTGAAGCAAATCTTTTGCTATCTGCTGGGAACCAAAGAACTAGAGTTAGTTTATGATGGCGGAAAAGAAGGGCTGGAAGGCTTTGTGGATGCGGACGACACCTCGCAGGAGCATAGGCATGCCATTTCGGGATACGCCTTCATTGTCAATGGAGGGGCCGTGTCGTGGTCGTCGAAAAAGCAGGAGTTGGCGACCCTGTCAACCACAGAAGCTGAGTATGTGGCCGCTACCCATGCTGCCAAAGAAGCAATGTAGCTGTGCTGTCTAATCAGCGAGGTCTACGGACTGATCAATGGGCCGCTTACTGAGCCCACAACCCTTTACAGCGACAGCCAGTCTGCAATTGCGCTCACAAAATCCGGTTCGTACCATGCACGTACAAAACACATTGACATCCACTACCACTACATCCGCTACATTGTCGAAGCTGGAAACATCAAGTTGGTTTACTGCCCCACCAACGACATGACCGCCGACACCCTAACAAAAGCCCTTCCCAGCGCGAAGGCAAAGCATTTCGCGCACGCGCTAGGGCTATCAACGGTTTGAGGGGGAGTATTGGAGAATACTCGGACATGTGCAATCCGTCGTTCCCTGCCGCATCACTCACGCACACCCGTAAACGGACGACGATCTCTTAGCTTACCCATTTCAATTTATATTTCACTGATGCACTCGTAGCGTAGTTACTTATGTGCTTGGCCTAACGTTATATACTGTAGACGCCCGTTGTACCACCTCAGTCCCGTTCTACGTTGACTGAGGTATGCACCCTACTTACTACTTACCTACGAAACTCGTACTGACTCGATACCCCGTAGCTACTTATTCCAATAAAAGGGCAGTCTGACAGACCTGTAGTACCGACATTACTCTACAAACATTGTATTACAAGTTGACTGTTATGTGAGCCTCATATGCCTCGCGAACTAATTTGATGAAGCCATACACATCTCGGGTGATATTCAAATCATCCACTAAAATCGGCAATGACGGGAGGGGCGGTGATGACATAATGACTGTATTAAATCTCTGTCAACAGGGTTTTCATCCCATTACACAAATGTCCTACCTTTGTATGCTGTATCAGAAACATCCATGACAAAACTAAACTCGCGTTGAGGTTCGGACGGATCAACAAGCCAAAATCTTATCAAGAGCTGTTCCCTTTCGATTCCTTCGACAATGCAAGACAAGCGGTGTTCACAGGCTTCAAGTGCCGGGGATACTCGTGATGCATGCATAGTCAGGGTCGAGCGTTCTTTATTCCTCTCTACGATAAATTCAGCCAAGGTAAAAACGACAATAATAAGGGACGGCACACCTCGTCGTAGGTTTCCCGTAATGGCCCGGTACTGCTCAATCTCTACTTCAATAGAACTACACCTCTCCTTTAGTGAGGCCAGTTGACGTTTGAATGCCGCAACAGATAGCTCTGCATCCCTCTTTTCTTCCTTTTCCCTTTCCAAATCTTTTTCTTTGTTCAACAATACCTCAGGATGACGATCAACAAGACATACCCGCTACCAATTCAATTTCGGTTAATTTACATTGATTTGTCTCCGCCTCTACCAGCTGAGTCCTTTCAATGATCTTTTTCTTCTCAGTTGTTTGGTTATTCCTTCGATCCGAAATTGTGGCAATGGCTCGGTTCTTGTAGTTTGCAACTGCTTTGAGGAAGTTCCGTGTCGAATTTTCATAAACTTCTAACCTAAGATCTATTCGGGGATTTTGATTTGCGAGCACGGAGGCAAGGTCGACTTGAGGGAAACGTAGAACATGGGTCATTTTGGTTGGCTATTGAGACGCGACTGGTCATGTGATGAGATGAGCATTTTGGTTCACGTCGTCGCGTACTTGCTAGCCCAATTAAATCCTCATCGCTGCCGATGTTGTCAAATCGCGCACAGCAATCCACTATCCCAGATACCACAAGATTGACAACAAAATCCCCCAATCCTCCCTCCGTTGTGCCATCATCACCATCAAAAATTATCTCAGGTCTTCCCCAAATCAAAGAGAACACTTCTTATTATCGCGATATCCATATGGACACAGCCAAAGGTTTCTCCTCTGTAGGCAGCTACACAGATATTCACATGGGCACTGCGAAAGGTCTCACTCTCACAAACGACATCACAATGGAAACTGCCCGTGGAGGCACCACGCTAAAACAAGGAGGGTTTCAAGCCTGGGAGAGGGAACTCTTAGACAGCGCAGAGGTGAAAAGGAAGGCTACCGTCGCCCAGTTGTGTAAGTAATCACTTTCATTATAGCATCTACCAACTCAATGTTATCAGACTTCCTCGACTATTACTTTCAAACATTGGGATATCTTGCATCTCGTAAGGATCGGCGGGCCAAATTCGACAAAGACACTGCCGCCCGTGATCTGAGAGCAAGTGAATATGCTAAAGAGTTCAAATCTTATTGCGGGCGCGAACGCGTACTCCTACGGCGACGCCGGACTAAGTTGAAAGTTGATCAATTCCACATCATTGCACAGGTTGGGCAAGGGGGTTACGGCGAAGTTTTCCTAGCACGAAAGCAAGAAACAGGGGAGGTTTGTGCACTGAAAAAGATGAAAAAAAGGACGTTATTCAAAATGGACGAGGTACGTTTCCGTTTTAGTGGAGACCCAGGAGATTAGTTTACTCAAAAATCGCAGATACGACATGTCCTAGTAGAACGCGACATCTTGACAGCTACCAAAACACCATGGCTTGTCCGTCTTTTGTATGCTTTTCAAGACCCTCAACACGTCTATCTTGCAATGGAATATGTCCCTGGTGGCGATTTTCGTACACTACTCAATAACTCGGGCGTTTTAAAAGAAGAGCATGCACGATTTTACATCAGCGAAATGTTCGCGGCTGTCACTGAACTGCATAAACTCGGCTACATACATCGTGATCTCAAACCTGAGGCAAGGTTTTCTTCCTCCAGGTATTTAGTATACTTAACTATCTGTTACAGAACTTTTTAGTGGATGGAACTGGGCACGTTAAATTAACAGATTTTGGACTCGCTACAGGCGCCTTAAATCCAAAGCGCATTGAATCCCTTAAAGTCAAGGTATTCCCTGCTCTCTCTCTCTCTGGCACCTGCTTCCTCCAACAGCTCTCCTTCAGCTTGACAAAGTGAAAGATAACCAAATTATTCATCGGTCTACCCTGGAACGACGATCTATTTATCGGTCAATCCGCAATGAAGACCCACGATATGCCGATTCTATTGTCGGATCCCCTGATTATATGGTATAATCCGTGCACCGCCTCCTCTACTCCTTTCTGATAGTTCGATTAGGCCCCAGAGGTTCTCCGTGGAAAGCCATACACATATTCTGTAGACTATTGGTCTCTGGGTTGCATTTTTTTTGAATTCCTAGCAGGTTTCCCTCCTTTTAGCGGAAGCACCCCGGAGGAGACATGGACTAATTTGAAAAACTGGACCAAGGTCCTCCGTAGACCGGAATATGACAAACCCGAAGATCTCATCTTCAATCTAACCGATGTTGCATGGGACGCCGTCACTCGGTATGCTGTATCTATCGTACTGAATTACCAGTGGTTGAACAAATTACAGGCTTATCTCCCATGCTAGTGTCCGTTACTCGACCCTTCCACAAATCGCCGATCATCCCTTCTTTGCCAAAGTCAAATGGGAAGATCTCCGAGCAGTACGCGCACCTTTTGTGCCTGCCCTCGACTCCGAGATTGACACGGGTTATTACGACGACTTTACGTCTGTGGAAGATATGGTAAAATACGCTGAAGTCAAGGAGAAACAGAAGAATGTCGACAGAGTGAAAGAGAAAGACGAACCTTTCGGTCGAGGTGTTTGGGTAGGTTTCACCTTTGGTAAAAACGGGCCAGGGCCCAAAACAGGTATGGGCGGTGGATATGAAGATGGAGCTCTCGCAACGATTTTCTAAATCGCGTGGTCTCTCTCTGCCTTCTACCTCCTCATACTTATCTTCCCGGTCGGCTATACACATACCCCTACTTTATTCTCCTGTCCTGTACTATGAATACCAACATCGTGGATATGTGCACTCCCAGTTCTTTGACACCATGTAATACGCCTCGCCCTCATAATTCAATATCACAGCCGATGGTTGTCCGTGTTAAATGGCGAACTAAGAAAAAGGCGTTGGTGTGGGTAACATAATTTATCGTTTGATAGTCCAAAGAGAAATTCATTTCTTTATTAATTATAGCTGTGGTGGGCGAATGGCCATAGAACAAGAATTACAGGATACATTTGCATGGGGAAGGTGGAAGCGCGTCTTGGCACATTATGGAAAATATATACGATGTAGGATGGCATCTAGGGATTTAAGCTACATATCGAAAGAGCGTTGGCATGTATACATGAAATGGTCATGAGGGTGTCCAAAGGAAGGCAAAGCATTATTTACATAAAAAGGGGTAAAGCCGTCATGGTTAGCATAGTGCGCACAGGGAAGCACTATCAGGCTCATCGCGAGTACTCTGCAATTCATGACTCCGCTATCTACCTGCGAGCGGGGATGCGAATAACAATCTTGCGTTGGGTGGTAGGCTGAACCCACTCCCTTCGTTCAAACTAATGCATATTTAAAAAAGGGGATCAGTGGAGACCGAATTTTCACTCACTTTAGGACGTTTCTCAAACCCATCATCAAAAAGCTCAGCTGACTTGCGTTTAATGCGAATCACAATAGGCTCCTCGTCAACCTGGAAGTTTTTGTGAGCAGGGATACAAAGATAACTGACAAAGACTGACGGGAGTTGTAGGCCCAGTCGAAGAGTCAGTACCCGAAGTGGCAACTGAGCTTGAGGTAGAAGAACCGGGAGAAGAAACATCCATATCAAAGCTGTCCTCAAGGCCCCAGTCCATCTCTTCCTCGTCGATGGGGACATCCAAAGGTCGCCATGCTCGCATCGAAGGGCTTACTGGATTATCAATATGAACGTTTGTAGGGGCGTCGGACGGCAATAACGCGCCACCTTCTCCGTCTGCAGACCAGATGGATACGAGACGTGGCGAGGCGACCTCACTTCCAAGAAAACCATTGGCCACCAGGGGGGATGAAAGGGACACGGAGGAGTAAATAGATGTCGAACGAGGGAGTGCGATCGTGCTGGTGGTACCATTCGGTGTCGTACGAGTGACGACTTCGGGTATGACACACTTGAGGGTGGGGCGCCTCCTCAAAGAAAGTTGGGATGAAATCGATCTAAGCTCGTGCGTGTTGCCGCTTAGGTAAATCCCGGGGTTTACTGTAACTATTGGGCTATAGTCGGTGTCTAGAATCGGCAATGGTACGACGCTGATTTGTTTCTGGTCACACCGAACGGCTTTGCCGACATCGACTTGAAGACCGAGAACATTACGAGCGTACCTGCGCGCACGCCGCGAGGGGCGGAGATTGGCACGAATTTCGATTGCGACGGCTTTGTATACCTCATTGGCCCTGCGGAGGATCTCGATGAGATTTGAAAAATGGTGAGGCTGGAGGGGATAAATGGGGGCGGTGGACATGGATGTCATGATTTGTGTAGAAGCAGGAGGGTTGATTATTCGTCAAAGGGTTGCTATAGAACAAATAGAATTAACGCGAGGAATGTATGTCGTATTACACGCACAGCGTGTATGTAGTCGGGAGAGAAGCGAAGGAGAACGACGAGGATAGAAAGGTGTGAATTATTCACGACTGGTTTGTCCCTTCTCCACGCAGTGGTTATATCGCGACGACACTTGGACCCACAAACCTCAGCAACGCCAATCAGATCAGCTAGGACACAAAAGAAAATCATCCCGTTCCAGGTAATCTGAAATCGAACTTCACAATTGTTGTTAGGTCAGAATCTAAAACAAGAGAAAGAACAAGGATGTCCAGATGTTAGCCGCGGCCGCTAAGACTTCATCCTTTTCACCCAAAAGCGGAAACTGACTGTTGTCTTTTTGTTTTCCTGCTCTTTCACGTGACCTCATTGATGGCCTGAACTGCTTAAACTTTTTGGAGAAATTCGGTCTTTCATGAGGAACGATATACGGGAACAAGTAATCGGGCCTTTATTTATCTCCTCTAATCCAACCATTCCCCACCATCCTAATTGTTCTGGGACCCACAAAATCAGCTGCAGACTCCCTTCTTCCTCCCATGTTTTCAGCTCCCACTTCTAAGATCCCTGATGAATCTAAGAGCCAGAGTCAAACAGCTACCGGACGTCGGCACTTACTTGTTGATAATCAATGACTGGCACCCACAAAACCAAACCACTGTAAAAAAAATATTCCACTTGTCTTTCGTCCCTTCTTTATGGTCACATCCCCGAAGGTACAACTATGCCTCTAGGTCTCTGCTACACAGTTGCTTGAACCGTTGTCGATGGTGCTTACTGGGTTAAGATTAGCTGACGCCACTTCTATCGCCACAATCCTGGACGAGTAAAGAAATAGCTGAGGCGCCCACTCTCAACGGATCAAAGCCACTCCGACCCCCCTTCCCTTTGAGCCCTATAAAGGCACCCCCGGTCCCTGACGATCCAGTAACGCGTGCTTCCGCGCCTGTGATGGTATATCGTCCATCAGTCCACGTTCCCGGGGATAACTCTACCTGGCTGTCAACCCACTGATGCTGATACCAACCAATTTTCAGAGATATTCTAATTGTGCAGCATCTGTATACCATGTGCCAGCCACCCACATAGCGCTTGTTCTAATTGTCCCGTAGGCGCTCATTTCGCGGCTATGATCGCCTGCACGTCTGTTAACGACATAAAAATTGCTGCGTGGGGAGGTACCCTCCCGACTCGGAGCCCTAATCCTGGTCCAGATTCCAGGGGCCTACGGCCCCATCGACCACGCGTTCTATCTGCCCCTTTGACCTTCTATCTGTACAAAGGTATACTTCATAACCAACGGCACACGCCTACCTCCTACGTACCATAGGGCGATCGAGCTGCCAGCGTTTCTACCACTACCACCACCACGCTGTCATCGGTACTGATACGCCACCGGTATCTCGACGCCTTTTGCCGTCATTTTGGCACGAGGTATCTTGTACTTTCAGACATCATGTAATCCGGCCACTCCGTCAATGACCATCGGATGCGGTGGCATGTATCGAGGAATGCCCATGGAGTACTAGGCCAGTATTTCAGTCTAATGGGTCACGGTTTGCCGGATTTGTTGGATTGGCCAACATTACGGCGTATTTTTTACATACTCTCTACTACGCTACATGCAATGTAATACATACTTACTTACTATTGAGAGATATCACCAAACTCTACAACCACGTGGACGACGACGCGTCGATTGCACGTGACCTAAAAAATCTTCGTCTTGACTGAGAGACCTCGAGAGGGCGCCTCATCTAGCCCGACTTGACGGATACGCCATGGACACTGAGCCCCCCAAAGCGCATAAAATTGGTTCGCTTCTACCGATCTGCCGGTTATCGGACTGATAGATACATCTACCAGGCTCGCTACTGTTCTGCCCGACCTGTGGGACGCTTCTTTCGTTACCGCAAGATGGTGAGACGATCGTAACCTGTGAACAATGCGGACACGAAGAGCCTGCGAGCTGTACGTCAGCGCCTATACTCCCCCTTGTTGCACTGCGTCTCACTGTTAGCTCGGACCTGCGCAGCATATGAAAATATCGAGATAACGACACGATCGCATGTGGATGCGTTCCCGAGTGCACTAAGACAGAAGCGCAAGACGCAGACGAAACAACACGCGCAGGGTGACCAGGGAACGCTAGTACGTATTTACGAGCCTCTCACTGGGATATTATTGACACGACACCGCCACTTTACTCAGGTTTCTGAGAAATGCCCATCATGTGGGAACCTGCAGGCATACTCGAAGGAATTGCAGGTAGGTCTACACTTGGATGGAATTACAAGCGAGTATGAAATTTTGTGTGTTACAGCTGCGAAGCGCGGACGAAGGGTCGACTGTGTTCTACTCCGTGGGTACCCCTCCATTACTCTAGTGGCATTTCTGAAACTGTCCTGCAGTGTACTGCATGTAAGCACGGATGGCGGATCAACAACTAAGGGAAGGTGTGCTGTGTGCTAGACGTATACACCGGCGGTGCAGAACATGGCAACGACACCGAAACCGGCGAGGGTGCTTGCGGTGGCAGCGACGGCGGTCTCGCGAAGAGGAATGGTGTCCTTTGGGAGGCTATAGAGGATAGAAGTTAGGGATTGGAAGATGAGCTGTGAGGCAAGTGACTGACGTGGAAAAGTAAAAGGCGAGGGCAAAGGTGGCAGAGAGGAGGATGAAGGCCAAGTAAGGGAGAAGAACGACAGGTACGATTGGAGAGAATGGAGGGAGAGACGCGTGGAGCGCCTGGTCATAAATTAGCTAAATTATAGATTCTGAATATTTGAATTACCTTTGCTGCGTTGTAGTCCATTTGAGAATTGGTGGAGAGAAATGAGAATCAGTGACGCTTGGTTGCTGACGTATTGATGAGACACAAACACATGTCATCAGCAGACTGACAACCAAAAAGGCGCGGTTCCCAACTTCACAACCCATTCCACGACTTTTACGCCCAACTACTTTATTTCAATTTCAAACAATGTCCGCCGCACAAAAGGTCCAGCAACACCCTCTCGTCCTCCAGGCTCAGAACAAGGCAAAGTACTACGTTGACCAGCTTGACAAGGAGGCATGTCCACCCCACTTATTTTCAAATTTACCATCTAACCCCACCTCTAGCTCACCAAGTACCCAGTCCTCAATAACCTCGAGCAGCGTACCCAGGTTCCCAAGACATACGCTGTTCTGGGTGCCATCCTGCTCCTCGCCATCCTCCACACCATCAACCCCCTCGCTGCCCCCATTTCTAATCTCGTCGGCTGGGCACTCCCTGCGTACCTCTCCTTCAAGGCAATCGAGTCGCCGTCTCCCCATGATGATGTCCAGTGGCTCACCTACTGGGTCGTCTTTGGCTTCTTCAACTTCCTCGAGTCATTTGCCCTGCGCCTTGTCCTCTACTACCTCCCCTGGTATTTTGCTTTCAAGACCATTTTCATCATCTGGCTCCAGCTCCCTGTCTTCCGCGTAAGTCCTCCTTCCATTCCACTCTACCCTCTTCGCCCTGAACAGCGCGTTTCCATGCTGCTCTTTTTTCCTCGCTTATCGCTTCCTTTTTCGGCCTTATTCCATTTACCCGCTCGTCTATCCCCATCCACGCCCCTTGGCCTAACCCCGCTAACCCCTCTCCCCCACAGGGTGCCCAAACTACGTACCTAAACGTGCTCAAGCCCGTTCTTAACAACATCTCCTCCCAGTCTCGCGCCGTTGCTCCCACAACGACCACTGCCGAGGCCCCCGTTCACAACGAGTAGAGGTTGCGCCCCCGGCTCCACCCAGGGTGTACCCCATGTAGCACACCACTGTTCATAGTTACTACTTATATGCTCCCGTTCGCTGGTCGTCTCTGTACCCTATCCTATCCCTACTCCGAATTTCACCCACCCACTTACTCTACTTCTCGTGTGTATTGGTATTGGTTTTCCATTCGGTCAATGATAGAACACTTTCTCCTGCTTTATTCCATGCGCCCATCCTTAGAAATTTTCGTTTATTTTTCTTATTTCGTATCCTTATTGATGCGTGAAGGAATATAGATCCCGTTGTTTCATGCACTCTTACCTCGTGGCTGACACTTGTCAGTGATTATCTTCAAAACAAACTCTCCTCCCCACGTACCTTACCCGGCGATCAGCTAAACCTAACTCGGGCGATGAAGCCAAGGTGTCAATCTACGGATCGAAACACCTGGGGGAACAAGCTTTCTGACAAACACGACGTCTATATCTGCACAGATGATTGGTTCCATGCAAAGACGCGAACCCAAACGCACAACGTACAATGTACATACACGTACCATGTTCGATATCATCAGTGATCATAAGACTCCTGGACCTTCGATGACCCTCGCCCAAAACTTCCGATTCAATAACCATAATCTTAACCACAACCATCCATAAAAAGTCCACACAATCCTCGAACATGATGTTACAACCACGAGGTCATTAAAATCATATACCTTGCTTCACTAATATCACGTATCCGGAATAAATAAACTTGTATACCATCGACACAGTAAACACCAAACGCGACTCGAACAAGAACACAATTCATACGTGTATCCCTTTTCTTGGACCTCTATTAAGCACATCAAGAACCATGTTATATTTCAACCCCCCTTGGTCCAATTGTCATTAGATGGCATATATTGACGTCGATAATAGAATGGGCGCTTTTGATAACACGTCCACTATAACACTCGTGGAGACCCTCTTCTCACACTACAACAAGCACCAAACCATTTTGTACTAGCGCCAATACTAGCTGAATATCGAACCTTGATGGCTTCTGGCGCGTCCTTGGGTGAAAAAACACGAACGACTACATAGTTAGCGCATACAAGCTACGATCGACGTTTTTTTAAAAATGTTCATGGGACGCGGCTACACTATTTTCAAGCAGACTCTCGTCGTGCTATCGCTGAGGGCACGATTCGCCTCTGCATCAATTATCGATGACGCGAGATTTATATTTGCATTGTGAGGACTCGTCTCATAGCCAGTGTTGCATTCTTGAAACTGACGTTGAGTAGCGGAGATAGGTATGTCGTGACTCAGAGGCCGACCTATTGTAAGATATCCTGATTAACTTATAGCTATAGTAAGGATTTTCTATCTTGGCAACGTCAGTATAACTGGTCTCATGAAATTATTCAAGCCTCCGAAGGGTTTAACGGAAAAGGAGACCCCCTTCTTCCCCAAAACGCAGTCTGTTCAACTGCAGGGCCCAATTGGGCACGGCAATTTGTCGATATGGTCGGCCATACCCAGCTCATCAACGTACGTATGACTGTTTTTGAACATCCCAGATGACTGAGGCATTATATAGCTTGCCGTAACCAATGCCACCTCGGACAATGGGCTTTTGGCTGGCCCCCCTGCAGATTTCCGAAGTCAAGCTACCACTTTCTTGGACTTTGTCACCCCAGAACAGGTTCCCTGGACCAAGTCAAATGCCATATTTATAATTGCATTTGGGGGTGAGGGCCACGGCGATCCTTTTTAAAGAACACACGTGCTAATCATAGATTTTCAGCAAACGACGTGAACAACTCGTACCAAAGGGGCCCTGGGAATGGTACATCCCTATACTCACAGGACTTGGATTCATATTTCGCAACAGTCGAACGACTGTATGCGGTAGGGGCCCGACAGTTTGTTTTCAATAATGTTGTCCCCTTCGATAGAGCGCAAATTGGTGTCAGTTTGGGCCTTGCTAAGCAATTCAAACTTCGAGTGCGTACCACCCTTGGTGTTTCCCCTAGTACCTTAATCTTAGGCCTCACAGGAAAGCATCCTGGAATTCAACAGACAGCTCTCAGGAAAAGCAGCCTCCTACTGCAGCTCGAAGACGGACATCAAATGTTCTATATATGACACACGTAAGTACACCCCTTCAGTTACCTCGCCGGTCTTAATCTTGGAGAAAGACACACTATTCACCCATATAATGGAGGACTATCGTACACTTGGATTCGCGACTCCCAACGACTTTTGTGTGTCGTATGCCGCTCGCACTGGGTGTGACGTTTTGCCGGCAGACTCTGCTTGCCTTGGGCCAGTTTCCGCTTGTGAGTGCACTTTCTTTTGAAAGGAAAAGCCTTCGCTGACCAAATATATCAAGACATTTGGAAAGATGACTTTCACCCATCGTGGGCTGCTGATACAATGTGGGCCCGGGCGTTGGTCTCGCAACTTTCATCCAGTATGTTCTTGTAGAGTTATATGAGCCAATATACAGGGTGTTATGAAAAGGCATTCCTTAGATTATTTTCAATAAGTGTAATATGTTTCATATTAGTCCACAAACGAGCAAGTTATTTCGGCTACAGGTAATTTACGGTTAATGATAAGGTATAATATAAACAGTCCATACTGGGAGTGATTTCAGGTCGAAATGAATAATGTTCAGACATCCAGTTCAGATAGCGGTGAGGTTCGTGATATAGTTGTACTAACTTCCAGCCCTTGTGCTTCCATGTAAGCGAGCCTCTCCGCAGCTTTCCCAGTGATGGGATTAAAACGAGTAGGAAACTCGAGTTCTACTCGTCGGAGCCTCATTGATTGCTTTGCACTACCTCCTTCACGAGCCAAGTCCCAGCGCGAGTGGAACATGTCCACTAACAGGGAAGAACCCGAATAGAGCGTATGGCCAAACTTCACTACCTCCAGCTGTGGTAGTAGTAGACCCCCTGGCGATAATCCACTGTCGGTAAGTTGAAGCAATGCGTCATCGTCGAGATACTCCTTGATGGTTTCCTCCTCTGGAGACGACAGCTCCAACTCCAAAAGGTTGGGCATCTCCCGCAAGCATTGCGTTATCTCTGCAGGCCATGTGATAACATCTCGTAGGCAAAAGCGCTCCAGACTGCATTGTGACTCCTTGATCATTCGGACCAAGGGGCCCGCGAAGAAGTAAGTGGGACCTGATAATTCGAGATCGACGAGCGCGGGCAGAGCTAGATTTGGGAATAAGCCGCCAGGCTCTACCCAAGTCCGGATTTGGAGTTTACGCAGCGACTTGAGTTCCATTCTCGTCGCAAGGGTGGGGCCAAATGTTTGCTGATCATAACGACCAGCTTTGCAGCTAATCACAATACTGCAGTCGACGAGATTGTGACATTTCGTGAAGAAATCGAGGGTTTCGACAGGTGTGAATCCATGACCAGACACGAAATGTGTTATTTGGTGCCACTGGAAAACAGGCAAGTCTCGGTAGGAAATATCAGGGGGAATATGACATTCGTTAACGGCGGCTGGAAGCAAGAGCGTCCGAAGGCGGGGAGCTCCTGCGAAAATAGGAATTTGGCCCACAGGTGTGGAGGATGTGAACCGGAGGACGACAGTCTCTAATGTTTGGAAGAGATCATGAGACGTTTGCCCCGCAAATGGTTTGAGTGATGAAAGGGGGATACTAAGGTTAAGATACTTCCACCGGTGGGCATAGTTAAAAATGGTGAGCATCAGATCAGGACGATCGGATATGGAGGAACCAGTTATGGATAACGGAATCCGTTCACCAGATCTCGAGAACCAAGTTTCCAACAGATCGCAAGCATTATCACTTGGCATGAGATCAAAATCGACTGATAGAGATGCCCAGATGTGGGGAATGCACAGTGCAACATTTCTCCATGACCTGCAAATCTGTCCGAGCTGTAGCGAAGTGGCTGTTCTCTTCTTTGGAGGGAAACTGGTTGATAATGTGCCGTTCCTGAAGCAATGAAGGAAAATAGCCTCTACGAGGTCAGGAGGTAAACGGAGAGCAGGTGGAGTGTCATGTTCGAGGCCTGGATCGTCCGATCGCTCGGATATGACTGGAAAGAGAAGTCGTTGAATCTCGACGTTCTCATGTTTATTCTCTGACTGAATGTAATCAGGTACGTTCATTGCAGCGAGAGAGATTTGAATTCGCCTAAGGAGACGTGAGTCCAGCCCAGGGGAAGTTCATCATTTAAATTTAGAACGCACCACAGAAACCAGCGTTGTCCGCTTGATAGCAGTTGAGTCTGTTGTTGGAAATCAGAGGCCTTGACAGTAAAGCTCGTTAGATAGAGGGGCCCAATTTCGAAATTCGAAACTCACGTTCTCGAGGTGAGCTGAGATATACGATAAAGACGTGAAGAATACGGCTTGGGTTTAATAGTTGGAGTTGGTTATCATGTCCCGAGGTCCTCCGAGCGTCCGATTTTATGCCGGGTCAGAAGACCCTTTGAGGCACAGCCACGAAGGTAGACCTGGTGAGGTCTAGTAATGGTCGCGATCGTCTTATACTTTGGCTAGTATGATAGCTTTATTAACCAACAAGGACTAAAAGGACATATATAACACTTTCCTGATCTTATAACGGTCTACATGCTTGATTAGACGGGTGTGACGTCAGTATATGCTGTAAAGCAATACCTTGATGCGCATATATCGAGGCGACACATCGTAGGAAAGACCAACGCTGGAACCTCGATAGAACTCTCTGGATCAGAGAAGCAAATAGCGGGTCAGTAGAGCAGACACCCGTCGACACCCGTCGATTAAAGCATACGCAAGATGTGCAGAACGATCTAGACTCTGTCGAAATCAACGCCGGGAAGACGGCCTGGACGGTAGGGGCCGATGAGAAGAACGCTCAAGCTCTAGAAGGAGACTTCACGGCTGCGTGACCCGTAGTTATGCATCCACCGGTTATGACGTCAGTTTCGATTACAACGGACCTCTTTCTCACGTAATCTCCTTCTGTTCTAAAGCACTTGGTAATACTCTTATCAGACCAGTGACTGAGCTTATCATCATGCGTACTCAAGCTTCTCCACCCAACGTAACAGCTTGTCTGGGAAGGAACACACGGATGGACGGATGAGCCCCGAAAATATCCGGTTGCAGAGCGTTGACAGCGGCAATTGGATTATAGTTGAGAAACAACAAGAAGTAAAGTCGATGATTGCTTTATTAACACGGCACATCCTCTAGGTCTATATTTGACCGGACGGTGCGGGTACAGGTGCAGCCTGTCCCGATAACAGAACCGGAGCAGCCTCGAGAGGCTTCATGGCAGGGAAGAGTAGTACTTCTTTGATATCTACGGTGGAAAATGACGGTTAGATAAGGACTTCGGAACAGTGACGGACTGACTTGTTGAATCTGTCAGGAACATAACCAAGCGATCGATACCAATTCCCCAACCTCCCGTTGGAGGAAGGCCATGTTCAAGACTAAATGGGAAAAAAAAAGAGATAAGAACGAGTGATAGGACCCTAGAGCGCTACGCACGCGTCGATAAATGTCTCGTCTATTCCCTGCGCTTCTTCATCACCCTGTTCCTTCTGCCTGACCTATAGAAACAAAAGGTCAAAATCATTCCATGACAAGCATTCGTTAAAATGAACATACCTGCTCCTCAAAACGTAATCGTTGTTCAAAGGGATCATTCAACTCTGTATATGCATTTGCAAACTCCTTTCCGCACATGAAGCCTTCAAAGCGTTCGCAGAGGCCGGGCCGTGATCTGTGCCATTTGGCAAGTGGTGACATCACCTGCGGGTGACCAACTAAACGTAGTCGTTAGTTATAACGATCCCAAGACAGACGATGTCCTGGTATTTACCAATGAAAGAAGGAGAAATGCAAAGAGGTTCAATAAATTCTCCGACGAGCTACATAACGTGAACAGATGAGCTCGTTATAAAACCAAGTATGTAGGTCCTCACTGACCTTGTCGAGCAGGCGAGCATTAGTTCGTGGTTCACTACAGTCAACGTTGTGCTGGCGATATCATTAGTATTGGAGATGACGCAGGTATTTGACGAGGGGCACACCTTGACACATATCTCTCTCAAAAATCGGTTCGTCTCTTCAGTGTGGAGGGTTTCCCCCGGTGGGAACTTGACTCCCAACTTCTCTTCGAGTGTCCCAATCATGTCATACCTCTTCCAAGGCCTCTTGAATTCAAGCTCCAACTGCCGCGCACCCTCCTGACCCTTGTTGCCATCAGGATGGTAGATAATCTTGGTCGAGCCACCGGTTAGGTACTTGACCATGCCCTCCAGCATCGATTCCGTAATATCCATCAGGTCTTCCATATCCGCATACGCCATATAGAACTCGCAGATCGTAAATTCGGGGTTGTGCGTAAGATCAATACCCTCATTCCTGAAAACGCGTCCAATCTCGTATACACGGTCAAGGCCTCCCACAACCAGCTGCTTGAGATATAGTTCAGGCGCGATGCGAAGGTAAAGGTCGAGGTTAAGGTCGTTGTGGTGGGTGATGAAGGGCTTGGCAGTGGCACCACCTGCCAGCAGGGATGTCATTGGAGTCTCGACCTCCATAAAACCAAGGTCGTCAAGATAACGGCGAACATAGTTGAGGATCTTGCTGCGAGTGACGAAAAGTTTGCGGGTACCCTCGTTGAGAATAAGGTCGAGGTAACGCTTGCGGTACCGCGTTTCTTGGTCCTTGAGGCCGAAATGAGATGAAGGAAGTTGGTGGAGGTTGGGGGCCAGGAGGGTGATGGAGGAAGGCGTGATGCTGAGTTCTCCCTTTTTGGTGCGCGAAGGCTTTCCGGTTACACCAACAATATCTCCTCGGCGGAAAGTATCATGGGTAGCGATAAATGATTCTGGATCGTCAGAATCTCTTTTAAATGATCGTCAAAATAGAGAAATAACAAAACGAGAATGCAACTACTAACTGTTGTGTGGCCATAATTTGGACCTTTTTGCCTTCACCGTGGAGATCGTAAAATCTCAACTTGTTTCCGCTGGCGCGTATGTTATGAATCCTTCCAGCCAGACTCTCCACGGTATTCTCTAACTTTGTCCCATCGGGAATCTTGCCCTCCGGGCCATATACTTCAATGTATGACGCGAGGGATTTGGTGACATGGAACTTGTGAGGGTATGGGTTGGGCGATTGCGTTGTCTTAAGGTTGAGAATTTGTCGAGATCTCAGCTCATAGTATTGCTGAAGAGAATTATTAACATTGGAGAATATTTTAATAGCATTCCGAAACATACGTTCGGGTTGAGGTCGTCCTCGTTGGTGGCCGAGGTCGAAGGATTCGCCTGTGACGTCGAACCAGCAGCGGGAGCCTTGGCGGCCTTACTTGCTTCCTTTGCTCTATGCTTTTCTCTACGCTTGAGCTCCCTAGAAAATGAAATCGATGATCGATGTAGATATAATCTACATATCAAAGTAAAAAAAAAAAAAAACACTTACTGCTTGGAGATCATTTCATTGGTGACAGGATCCCTGTGAGTGCCGGCGGGTTCGGAAGACATTGTTCGGTAATATATGTGAGAACGATGAGGACGAGTCGGGTATGCCAGATACAGAGGGCGGGTGAAGAAAGGTCGAATAAACCTCTGCATCCAACTTTTTGAGTCGTAAATCGAGTCAGATGAGCTGATTAGAGCTCACGTGCACTACTTACATCCCAATTTGAATAAGATCGCATAGATAACGAGCAAAATTCATATGAAAAGGTTCGTATCGATTGCAGTGGACACGGGCTGTCTTGACCGACTTTGAACGAATTTTTATGGGCTTACTGCCCCATCGAAATAGTTGAAACGCTGCGATAGAGATTGGTACCACTAGCGGTGAATGTCAACGTAATATTACTAGTATGCATATAACAGCACAACCAAATGAAATCTGATAAAGCCCCAAACCTTCGAAGAGAGCGGTGCAAGTACAAGTGACAGGTTAAATGGAATATTGGTGATGCTGATGCACGCCGAGTCATCTGAGTCAGTTTCAAACTATTTGTGGCCTAACGCTCAGGCCTTCATTATTTAAACGCTTTCCATGTTGAGTTCCATCAGGCGAGTCGCGAGCGCGTGGTATAGGAATTGAGTTCTGAATGCTGAGCTGAAAGGGAGATATATTCTTGGCCATTTCCAAGGAAAGATACCCTAACCAAGACCCTAAATACAAGTGATGGGGGTGACCAGTCCGCGATGGGTTAATCGGAAATCTATTTGTGATCCGGAGGCGCTGGCATGAACCTTCAGGTCTTTTACTTCTCGTTCCTTGTGTGGGTCGGGGCCCACTCTTCAATAAAGTACGAAAGGGGCATCGATACAATCCGAAACTGCAACGATGTCGAAAAATTGATGGTCGACGGGCAAGGACCAACGTCTAAAAAAAATCGGACTCATCGGAGAACAAGGGAACCGCCGGGATCACATAATAGAGATTCGGACTGGTTCGTTTGACAGAGGGCCAAGTTTATTTCTCCATTTTGGCTAGTCCTTGAAAAATTCTCTGCCATATCTCACAGTTTGTCCAGCCCGGGAACCACTTCTGTTTTCCTTGGTCGGCGTCCATAAGACGAATAATCCACATAAGCCTCGAGGCTCCCAAGGGTCCAGGGAGACCATTGATTAAAAAGCTTGCAAATTACACTCATGACCCAAAAAAGTCCCTGATTCCATGACATGGAAGCGTACATGATGCTCACGCTCAGGGTTCGTCGGCAACACCACGCTCTTCGAGTCATATGTCCGGCCTGTATTTCAACGAAACTGGGTCATTCACAAGTTTCCAAGCCTTCTCGGGACCATGTTCGATAATTTTGGCTCACAACTCCAATTTATCTGAAGTCCGATTCTTCCGCAAATGCCGTACTGTAAGATTCAGCTCTAAGCTTGTTTGGGATCAGGTGGCCTGGAGATACTTTATCTAGGGTGATGCCCCAGGTTACCATTGTTCATCTCTTCCTTCTGACCATACGACCTGTACATTATTGAGCGCTGCACATGGAGGAGACCGCTGAGAAGGTCTACCGCGACAACGGGAGCTCGACCAGTGAAGATGGCGTCAATGAGCCCGTATTCGAGCGGCCAACCGGTTTCAAAGGCGTTTATTGCCACCCCCTCACGCAGGTCAGCGAATTATTCGAACGTTCCGCCCACGTTGGCAACTTATCTGTCACTATGCCCAGGTCATCATGCTCGGCTTTGTTTGTTTTATGTGTCCAGGTGGGTTGATCTCTCACGAGTCATATATCACAAGCTGATGGATCTCAGGCCTTTTTAATGCACTAAACGGTCTGGGGGCTGGGGGACAAGTGGACTCGACGACGAGCGCAAATGCGAATACTGCCCTGTATTCTACATTTGCCGCTGGCGCCTTCTTTTCGGGGTAAATGAAACAAACTTAGATCGTTACTCAATACCCGGCGTTAATACTTATCCGCCCGTTTAGGTCTGTCACCAACAAAATTGGAGCTCGGCTTTCCCTTCTCCTCGGAAGCACCGGCTATGCTCTATACATTGGATCGTTCCTGTACGCTCTCCAAATTTTGAAGATTTCAATGGCCATTCCTTACATCTGGTTTCAGAGCAATGAATATCCATCCTGGGGCGGGCGCATTTGTTATTGCTGCCGGAGTTGTTCTCGGGTTTTGTGCAGGCCTATTGTGGACGGCGCAAGGATCACTGATGCTTGCGTATCCCACCGAGGATCAGAAGGGAAAATTCATTGGCGTATTTTGGGCCATTTTCAATCTGGGTGCAGTCGTAGGCGCTTCTGTATCTCTGGGTCAAAATTTTCACTCCAAGGTAAGACTTAATGATGCGTCCTCAAAAGATTTGGATCCTGATAAGCCTCCGTCAGGCGAATTCTGGTAAGCTAGGCGAACTCGAATGAAAAATACAAACACCAAATGCCCGTCTTTTTCACAGTTGGAAATGGCACATATGTATTTTTTTTTTCTACAGTTGGACTGAACAAGGTCGTTCAACAAGCTTGGAATTTAGATCGGATTTCTGGTCTTGACCCTCATTGGTGTCACAATCCCTTTATTAATGGTAAATCCCAACAAAATGATTCGCACGGACGGAACCAAGGTTACCGCTCCACGACATCCGTCCTGGAAAGTTGAAATTTGGGGGCTATGGCTTACACTCAGAACGGACCCCCTGATTCTCCTGCTTTTCCCCATGTTCTTTGCTTCGAACTGGTTTTACACATGGCGTTGGTAACCCAAAGTTCCCTCTAACGATCTTATTAACCCAATTTCTTCTTTGAATTCCAGAATTCAATGAATATAACAACGCATTGTTTAATATCCGTGCGCGGTCCTTGAACAACCTTGTTTACTGGATGGCCCAAATTTTGGGTTCCGTTTCGATAGGATTCCTACTCGACCAACACAGCATAACGCGCCGGAGGCGCGCATTTGCAGGGTGGACCATCCTCCTCGGCATGGTGTTCGTAGTCCATGTCTGGGCATATTTCTACCAAAAGTTTGTCACGCGCCGGGTGCTCTTTACTTCACTCTAACCCAAAATTCAGGGGTTATACAAGACAATCCATCCCACCTGATGCTGAAAAGATGGACATCTTTGACCACGGTTACGTCGCAAAACTCTGGTTATACATTTTCTGTGGTCTGCTCGATGCGATGTGGCAGACAACAGCGTATTGGCTTATGGGCGCCATGTCCAATGACCCAGGAAAGCTGGCACATTTTACTGGATTCTGTAAGCCATATGTCTACTCATTCTCGTTGCTCGAACTAAAGAGGATATAGATAAATCCCTCCAATCTGCTGGCGGCGCAGGTGTTTGGCGTGCCGACGCCGTCAAGGTTCCGTGCGTACACTGTTATGATTTTTTTTTTCCGGATAGCGCTCATTCAGTCTTCAGCTTCATGAACGTGTTCTTATCCACATGGACCCTATTGGTCGCAGGCCTTGTATTCACATTACCGATGATCTTTATGCGAGTAACGAATCACACCGAGTATCTAGATGAAACATTGTATGTATTATCAACTAAAGTTGGTGAGTTACTGACTTAATGTTGTTCATAAAATTTCTAGAGCGAGAATGGATGATTGGGGGCGCGTTCAAGCAATAGATGATGCTGAAAAACGAGAGATGCGTCGAGGTCGCTCAAACCATTGATTGTTGTCGCAGAGGTCTATCGTACCTGTATTATTATTTATCTATGCATCTATTTATAAATACACCAAGTCCTGATTCCTCCAGCGGGTCTTATTTAATGGACAAATCGGACAAATCTTTGAAATAAGGTTTAGGAAAGTTCTTGAAAGGTATGAGGCGCGAGGGATGTGATCGTGATATAAATGAGATAGCGATCCTTCTCTGGTAATATCATCACAACTTTCGGGTCTCTCGGTGGCTTATTCCAGGCTACTGCGAGGCACTCTGGACATGCATCCGGATACCCCCATGGTTATTGAACACAGACCCGTGATGACCATATTCGACGCGGAGGTGGCCAAGTTCGGAAGGGTAATGACAGCATGATTGGCCATGAGGATGGAACTGACTTGATGTAAAGGGAGCGGGCAGTCAGTCGACGGCATGCACTGTGCCTGGTCATATGAGAGGCCAACACATGGAAGATCACAATGTCAGTAATAGTCGATGTGATCTTTCCATGACAGTAACAATTGAAAATAGATCAACATAGGGAACCACCGAGTCGGCGATTCCGTTTGCAGCGAATTTGCGGATGGGAATAAAACCGGAGGCAAGAAGCCTTCGTGTGATGCAAACGCGTCTAATTTCGTGAGACCTGTTCGAATGCGTTCAAGGGCGGGAATGCCAGAGTGGATCGAATTATTCCAGGTGGCTACCTCGCATGTGTATCGACCCCAAGACTCTCCCTCCTCGTGTGCCAGAGAACAAGTGTGGGTGGGCTAGCATATGCATGGAAGCCGACCCTGCGAATCTTGTTGTATATAAGAGAGTTTCACAGACTTTTTACATTCCTTTGTCGCAGGGCACTTGCACAACATGGTCAAAGTGGACAAAGTCGCTCGTTAGATGCCAGGAACAAGAATAGGGAATGAAGAAACCGGGGAAAGGGGCGTGTGCCGGGGGTGTGGAGATGGTTCATGTTTTGTTTTCGACTCCGCGAAAGAGGAAGCATGTGGACTTGTTGTCAACCTCGATCACTTGTTCACTTCGATTAGTACTTTTGCATTCACCCTGGGCAGTCCTCCGCCTGACTAGACTAAACATATCCGAATATACCATGCAACAACGAGGCTTTTTCCTCGTCTTACCGCCGCCAGATTCATGTGTCGATGCTTGCAAAGTGCGATTATTGAACAGCTCGATTTGATATCTCCATCTTTGCCTTATGGACAGCTACAGACTCGTGTGCGTCAGATGGTCCTCCGTGGGACTTTGATAGCACTCGTCTTCGATTTCTACTACTTATATCGGTCCGCATGTAAGCGATTCTGTGCCCACTTGCTGCCTGACCTCCAGGTCCTCATATCTTAACGCTGCACACTATGGCTGACGTTGCTGAGAGAGAAAAAGGCTATAATAGCGGAAGCAGCGACAATGAGTCCCAGCATGTCTTCGAGCGGCCGACTGGGCTCAAGGGTTTGTACTACCATCCCCTCACTCAGGTGAATATGGGCTTTTTTCAATATCGTATATTTGTTGAACCGTGGAATCTTAGGTCTCCCTCCTCGGTTTTGTGTGCTTCATGTGTCCAGGTTCGTTTTCTGTTTTCACTGACCTTGAAGAACATATACCCTGACATATATCTGTAATTTAGGTCTTTTCAATGCCTTGAACGGCCTGGGTGGTGGGGGACAAGTCGATAACACGACGGGCGCGAATGCCAACTCAGCACTCTACGCAACCTTCGCAGCTTCTGCGTTTTTCGCAGGGTATGCTTCACCGCTTGCTTCGCAACTCCTCTCTTACATATTTTCCATAGTTCAATAAACAATAAACTCGGCGCTCGTCTGACGCTTCTGTTGGGAACCATGGGATATCCTTTGTATATCGGATCGTATCTGTGAGTCCGCTCTTAACTCCCCACTTGACGTAACTCATGATGACTTCTGTAGTGCTATAAACATACATCCCGGCGCAAAAGGATTCGTCATCGCGGCAGGTGCTATTCTTGGTATCTGTGCTGGCCTCCTTTGGACCGCACAGGGATCTCTCATGATGGCATACCCCACCGAAGACCAAAAAGGCAAATTCATCGGCATTTTCTGGGCAATTTTCAATCTGGGTGGTGTTGTTGGTGCCTCCGTCGCACTTGGGCAGAATTTCAAGTCTACTGTGAGCTATCCCACTTTTTCTATACCTGCACGAGTTGATTAAATCCCTCCAGGCTAATTCCGGTAAGCTCCAGAAAGACATAAGTTCCGACCCACTCTGACATTTTCAATGTGCATCAGTCGGCAATGGTACCTACGTATGTTTGCGGAAACGTCACCTGTCAGCGAGAAAAATTGCACTCACCATTGTAACAGATTGGTTTCCTTGTGCTCACCATCATTGGTGTAATAATCTCACTTGGCATGGCCGACCCGCACAAGATGATCCGCACTGACGGCACGAAAGTTATGACTCCTCGCCATCCGTCTTGGAGGTCTGAGATCATTGGTCTCTGGGTTATCCTGAAGACCGACCCTATGATCATCATGTTGTTCCCCATGTTCTTTGCCTCGAATTGGTTTTACACATGGCGTCAGCACCTTTTTCTCGTGACAAATTTTCAGCCCCGCTAATGCTGACTTCAGAGTTTAACGACTATAACGGAACTCTGTTCAATATCCGCGCTCGTGCGTTAAACAATCTCGTTTATTGGATCGCCCAGATCATCGGTTCTCTCGTGATTGGCCTACTCCTTGATCATAAGAAACTCACTCGCCGTGTCCGCGCATTTTCTGGATGGGTCGTCCTCTTTATCTTCGTATTCTTCGTCCATATTTGGGCCTACTTTTACCAAAAGTATGCAGACTCAGTTCTCGAGGTATCCTCAGTCAATCATACCTTGTTTTTCTAGGAAGTACACCCGGGAATCCGCTCCTATTGAAGCAGAACGAATGGATATTTTCGACTCTGGTTACGCCGGAAAAATCTTCCTCTACATATTCTGTGGTGTCCTTGATGCCATGTGGCAGACCGCTGCGTACTGGATCATGGGTGCCATGTCAAACGATCCCGCCAAACTTGCATATTTCGCCGGATTCTGTGCGTTATTATTCTTACCGCTGTCTCGCGTTGGCTCACCTCAATGATCCTTTAAATAGACAAGTCAATTCAATCTGCGGGTGCTGCCGGAATCTGGCGTGCAGATGGAGTCAAAGTTCCGTACGTATACGACTACCGTTTTCACAACAGAGTTGCTTATTCTCTTTCAGATTTATGAACATTTTTGTCTCCACTTGGGCTCTTCTTGTTGGTGGCCTTATCTTCGCCCTTCCCATGATCCACCTTCGTGTCAAGAACCATACAGAAATTTTGGACGAAGCTGCGTACGTCAATGGTCATTATCTTCTAACGGCGAATAACGACTAAATAAGCTATATTCAGGACTCATATGGATGATAATGACAAACCGCCCGTAGAAGCACTGTCCGAGAAGAAATAAACTCACCTTCCATTTAATATCGGGGATACGGCTCCTTCCTCAGCCTATCAGTGCCGTTTCTCATACCTTATGATCATGGTCGGTCAGACTTGTAACGAAACACAATACGATTCATTTTAACGCGATTCCTGGTGCTAACGTCCCGTAGCTACACGTGAAGTGGCTCTCCTTAAGATAATGAAAGCATGTGTGTAAGTGCTAAAGTCGTTGCTACGCAAATCTCGTGGGTCAAGAACGCTTCCAGAGCCTCCACCAGACTTTTTCCCTCTCGTGATCTTGCCTTTTATGCAAATCAAAATCGACATGCTTGATGAACGCAGGACGACCGCCTGGTAGGCCATCACACCCGTCATAGCCCGTACATAAACCAAAGCTGGTGACGGCTCGCCAATACTCAACTTCTCCCATTAAGCTATCCTGGGGCGGCATAATAGGAATAGCGTGACTTATCCCAATACCACTATCCATCCGGAGTGTCCCTGGAAAGGGAAAGAATATATCTGCCAGCTCCGGGATGAGTGTTCGCGGAATGCCCTTGTCCTGGATAGTGACGATGATTTCTTGAAGCATTCCCCCACTCTTCTTTAGCATTTCTAGGTTGTAGCCTGCCTGGACAACACATGTTCCCTGGCATCCTGCCTCCGCAAGTGCCCGGTGTAGGTCGTCATCCCGCTCGCGGATATGTTTCAGAGCAAGGTGGGGTGTAATAATGCTCGATGAGACTTGAACGACGGGAGCATTTGTATTTTCGATGCGCTCTTCCACTACGTATGGGTCCCCATCTTTCCCAAGGACAACCATTGAGTTTATAGATACCATAGATCTATATGGTCAGGCTTTGAGAGGCGAGGTCTCGCAAAATGGTCTCATGATCATGGGCTGAAACCTCGGCTTCTGCGATCTGTGTTAAATTTTATGGTCAACTACACCCCCTACTACCAAGTAGGATGGATTACAACATTTTATTGGTGAAGGTGGTATTACCGATGCCTCAGAAAGTGTTGCATTAGATCATGGATAATCGCAAATCAGGATTATTCGACCATTTTCTGTTACACCGAATTCTACTCCACAAATTACTAGACCGGTCTAAGCAAGCGGTGGGAACATTCATGTTTTCTTAGCCAACATGGCTACGTTTGCGTTGATTTAAGAGGTGAGAAGAAAAAGGCAGGTTCCTCTTGCCTGAAAGCTTGATTTTTTAACTTTTTGAGTCAAAGTTTGAGATGGAGTTGCAGTAAATTTTTTCGAATACTTAGAAGAAGTTGGTTTGACGTGTCGGACACTGTACGCACCGGTAAGATAAATTCACAAAAACATTACCGCTGTGTCGAAATGAACTCTTCTTCCTCTTCTGCATCATTTTCATTTTCATCTTCACCTTCCTCACCTTCACCTTCACCTTCCTCACCTTCACCTTCACCTTCCTCACCTTCACCTTCACCTTCCTCCTCTTCCACTTCAGTGTTGTCTCTCACCTGCTTTTGTGCTGTAGCTCGTTGGTACTAGTGGAAGATATTAGGAACTAAGGATCAATCGCTAGGTTTAACTTACATGGTAAACAGCGGTCCAGTAACCGCCCCAGTACATCGCCCCTAAAGCACGCGTGAAGGCCTCATCTTGGTCAACGACAGGGCCCGGAGGGTCAGGTAGGTATGGTGATAAGTTGTTGGGCCTTGGGATTGAGGGGGGATATGACGGAAACGGAAGCTCTAAGGAAGGGTCATGTGTCGGGACGAATGTGTCGAAATTCAATGGCCGGGAATCATCTGAAGCATTATCACCGTTACTTTGAGGCAAATCCAATCCAGATGAAGCCTGTGCGGTTGCACCTGAGAAACTTTCGGGTATTTCGGGTGGAGAGACCTTTTGGGAAGATGTGGGCGGTCGGTTATACCACCTGTAGAAAAGTGAGAAGAATATTGTGGAATGACATAGTTGTCCATACATACAATGGTGATTTATGTAGTGGTTGTGACTTCCAACCTTTGTCTGGACCGTTGTAGGCCTCGTATTCCTCGGTAGCAGCATTCCAAGCCTCAATGAGAGCAGAATCATCCCATATTTCTTCATGAGTTAGCTCGCGATGTTCCTCATTGTTCAAGTCCTCGTTATATATTTCGGTATGAGTAGATGATGGTAGGTTATTGCCGATGTGGTCAATACTGCTCTTCGTATGATGTATATTACGGTAGTCGTGATTGTTGGGCCTCGGCCGGGTTTTCTGGTGAGACGCCTTTCGCTTCTTGGGAGGCGATGGCCTCGACGATTGCGAATATGACTGTATAGGTGATTGTGGTTGGTAAGGTAGCGTTATATCATCGTAAGAAACTAATGGTCTCATCGCAAGTTGGGAAAATTAATTTGGCCAGGCCTTGGAGGAGATTGAACAGAACCAAACAACTCTCTTCGGAACCTCCAAAATGTCGACAACTGACCCTCTGCAAACTCTTCGCCAAGCAATTCAGTCGCACTCTCCAATAACCTATGCTGATGCATCTGGCTCTCCTAGTCCGTCCCTCGCATCTGCAAGCCATTTGGTCTTCTCCACAGATCTCTCACTTCCCAAGTCAACACCAACCCGGTATCTCAAGCCCGGTGCCTCGAAAGATTTCTTCTCCCTTGAAGCTATTTATCTAGCATGGCTTCTTCGCGATGCACCTGGGGCAGAATATATGAAACAGGCAAGAGAGAATGGTCTGGCTGTTGGGTTTGTTAGTGTTACGGAAAGGAAGGATGTGGTTGATTGGCTAGAAGGGAGGGCGGGAGGAGAGGGACGAGTAGTACCTCTTCCTGGTGGGTCTTGAAACTTCTACCCAATTTATTACTGACATTGCCATAAGTGGCTGGTTCGACGACGCCGCCCAGTACGCCCCCATCAAGCTCTCGGCACCAAGCTTTCTCTTCGACTCCTCTAAAGTCTACGAGTATTATTCCTACTACAACAACCTCGCCCACTAAACGAAGATATGTTGCTGATCCTCACGATATTGATGTAGTCAAGAAAATCAAACAGAATGAGGTGGAGCTGAGAGATCGAAATACTGTGTTGAGGGGAACTAAACCAAATGTATATCAACTTTCTTTCATCCCCTGATTCGCTTGCGTTTTTATTAACCTAACTGATCTCGAACAGAACTTCTCTTCAATCCGGACTGTGTACGCTGAGAAGCTCAAAAAACTCAAGGACGCAAGCAAAACGGGCGCTATACCTCCCCCCGCCGCACCTCCGCAAGGTTCGCTCACCACCCATTGTTTATAATCCAACCTTGATCTTACCGTTTCGTGGCAGACCCCAAAATGCAAGCTCGGAAAGCTCGTGAGTGCTGTCTGCACTTTTCCCTTAACGCTCGAAGCTGACCAGTATTGCAGGTAACAATTATCCTATCATCATGATATCTTCCTCCCCTACTGCGCTCATCACCATGCATAATGTCAAACGTTTTCTTCAGGAATCTACGTATGGCATTAATTTTTGTTTATTTTCTTCCATGTCTTATTGGTTTTTCTTTGTCGTTCGGTATTCTGGTAAATCTTAGATTCGAACCCTCTCAAGCTGCGCGTGCGCGTGCTACTGCTGAAGGCAATACACGACCTGAAGATCTCATCGCGATCTATCGTAAACGTACTACGATCGACTCATCTGGCAAGGAGACGGAAACCCACGCGCGTTATTTTGTTGTCGATAGTGTGGAGGCACTGGGGAAGTTTGGTGTCGATGCGTGGGAGAGGGTGGTATGTGTCATGACGACAGGGCAAGCCTGGCAATTCAGGCCATACAAATGGAACGAACCGATCGGATTGTTTCATCATGGTGAGTTTCAGGGAACCAAAGCAATCAGCAATCCTTTTTCCTTGACCGGTCCCGCAATGTAATGGATACTAACCTGGCGTTTTTTCTTTAGTCAAGGGTATATATGTGTCATGGTCGAATGACCCACCAAATACCAAAATTAAAGATTGGAATGTCACAGAACTTAAAGTGAGTGCTTTATACTTCAGCTCCTGGCTTCTCGACTAACTGTCATAGATTGATCCCCATCGTAGGCATGTTGATAAGTCTGTTGTTGCCCACTTTTGGAAAACCCTTGATACATGGATAATGGCTAATAAACCATGGTTGATCAAGGTCTGAGACACATCCACGAGACTTGCTCCTGGAGATCGTCCTTACTATACTTAGCTGCATTTACAATTCTTGAACCTTTCTCTTATAGTTGGGGACAGATATGGGAAAAGTGCCAGCTCCCAACATTTTTGAGCTTCTAAGTTCTTCCTAGGTCCAGAATAACTCCGTACATAGCAATGGTGACTCGAAAGCATGAACTATAGTTATGTTTTCGAAGTCTTGAAAAGGGAATCCCCCTCGAAAGTAATGTTAACAGAATGTTACTAGCTTTTCACGTCGTAGTTGGGGTTCAGATCGAAATGCGTGAAGTGTGTATGTAAAACGCAGGTGCAACGTGTTACGGAGTTAAAATAAATATCAAATCGTGGTTGTGTACAATTTTGGCCAATATACACCACTTCTTTCCGCCCACCAACAATGTCACGACAAGACAAGGCTACAACTGAGAGATTCACTCGGACCCTTCGCGAGCTCGTCAAAAGACCAGAGAATAAGGTCTGCGCTGATTGCAAGCGTAATGGTATGATCGACTCCCTCGCTCTACTGTGATCCAACTCACAACCCCGCCCATAGATCCACGATGGGCGTCATGGAATATGTGAGAAACCCGCCGTCATTTTCTATATTGTCAAAAGTTCAACTTGCCTTTCAGTGGTGTATTTCTTTGTATCCGTTGTTCAGGTATCCACCGAGGAATGGGAACCCACATTAGCAAGGTGAAATCCGTCGATCTCGATGTTTGGACCCCTGAACAGATGGAGGTCAGTCATGCAGGGCTTGTGAAAGTTTTCATATTCACTTTTCTCGCAGTCGATCCAGAAATGGGGGAACCATCTTGCGAATCTGTACTGGGAGGCTCACCTCAAGCCGGGGCATGTTCCTCCTGAACAGTACGTGACATGATAGTTTACATTCACTCCATGGCCTTCAACGCGTTGTATAGTAAAATGGAGTCCTTTGTGCGCTCAAAATACGAATCGCGTCGATGGGCACTGGATGGACCACCACCCACAGATCCATCCGTCTTGGACAAGGGATCCGTAGCCCCAGCTCAACCAATAGAGCAACAGGCACCCCAAGCACCCAGTGTATCACGACCTGCGCACGCTCCAAGTGGTAGTATTTCTACCCGGTCACCTGTCACACGTCAACCCCAAGCCCATCAACTACTCTCCTCAAATTACACCAATACTCAACACCGACCCAGTGTAGCCACTCGAGGAACAGCTCCAGTGGCCCAGGCCCCAACTCCTCCCCCTACTCAGCCACCAGCTCCAGAAAATGAATTATTTTCCCTTGACTTCCACGCACCTCCAGTCACTTCATCATCGACGAATGATTCCGCCACTCATCCTAAAAAGGATGTGAAGCAAGACATTCTCTCCCTCTTCTCTTCTCCACCCGCACCCGTAGCCCCTGCTTTCGGTCAATTTGGAGGAGCCGCTCAGATTTCACCATGGGGGGCCGTCCAGTCCCAGCAACCCCAACAACAGCAACAGCACATGCAAATGCAAATGCAGCAGCCTACAAGTATGATTGGCAACAACGGCGCTGGTGCATGGGGTGCTAGTTCTGGATGGACCGGAGCCCCTGCTGCCGTCCCGCCCGCGCAGGGCAGCCTGTGGGGTAATCCTACCAATTCTATGCCAGGATTCCAGCAGCAGCAAGTGAACATCTTCAACACAAATGATGTATGGGGATCTACTGCACCAACGGGCGCGCCTGCTCAAGATTTATTCAGCACGCCGTTTTCGACCACTACCACTCAGAAGAAAGACGATGCCTTTGGTGATATTTGGGGCGGTTTCAAGTGAGAGAGGATGATTCGATTCTTCCCTAACTTATTTGTAGAGCTTGATACATACCACCAGTGACCTCGCTATCTCACTAGCACAAGCACTGTTAACGGTCAGCAATGGATGGGATCCTACCCCTGTTGTTCGGGCTTCATATTTGATTGGACGTCCTAATTTTGATCCCTGCATACTATTTCAATCTCCCTCCCAGGCGGTTGGGCCTAACCACTCCGAGGGTTTTGACATTGCCGAATTTGGTGCTAAATTATCAAAGAAGCCACAATCTTATTGAACATTTCCACTTCCTAAATATTATTTGACGAATGATAGAACCTTTTCACGTCAGCCAGTGTGAAGTGCTAAATATTGCATCAGCAGACTAGGATCCTTCTAATCATAGGCCACGTCAAATGCAAGGCATGAAAACACAATCCATTTCTATAATAACATTTACTTTAAAGTTCCTGGTGTCGATATTGGGTCCATTTGACGTGGGTGGATCTTTAACCGATTAATGAACGAGACCAAGGTCCTGGTTGGAGTAAGACGGTGAGCAAATAAACATATATGAGTATATTAATACACTACCTTTTCAATCAACTTTCGAGCAATAGGGTGGAATCCATCTTTGGCCTTTCCAAAGATGCGCACAGCGAGGTCCTTGTCTACCTTGGATGCCGCTCTGAATATGGGCCTGCAGAACTTCATGCGTCCTTTAATGATGCCTGTCCCGTCGTCACCAATGACCCAATTAACCGCCTCGCTAGCGAAAGCTTTCGCAGCGGAGGATACTGGGTCTTTAAGGGCGACTTCGTAGAAGCGAAGCCGCAACTCGGCATTGCTTGTTGTGGATAAACGATATAAATCACCGAGATGCTTGACGTGTTGTCCGGGAAGCTGGTCATAAGATTGGAGCCGCTCAAGGAAAACGACTATGAACAAAAATTAATATGCGATCGCTAGATGTAGGAGTTACGCACTAATTTGATTCGAGTTTAATTCTTTGAGGTCGGATTCCTTGAAATCCAATTGAGAAATATCCTCTGTAGAACGCGAAGCGTCCCATTTTTCTGCAAGGGCATAGGCCTGCTTGGCTAGGCTCGTATCGTATTCCATCTCAACTGGAAGTTTGAGTCCTTCACCGTAGAACCATGCCTACATAAATCGAAGAGCTTCTGGTCAGTCCTCGGCCGGCGAGAGGGGAAACATAGCGCTCACATTCCAGTCGACGCTATCCAATGCTTTGATCTTTTCTGCACCTCCATGCTTCTCAAAGTAACCGTAAAGGTGGGCCTTCCATTCAGCAGTAGTAATGCTTTTTCCAATGAATGTGTTCACGTAATCTTTCACATAAGGTAAGAATACGTCGAGGCCTCCCAGTGTTCTCTCTATGTAGATTTAGGACATACTGTTAATCGAGAGGGTGTGTTGGACGCACCGAGATAGAGAATAAAGTTCGCTCCCTTCTCATACGGAATGCTGCTGTAAGCATCATCTGGGTCTTCGCCCGCCTCGAACTCAATTACCAATCTCTGATATTTCGAGCGATCCTGATATTGAGCAAGCGAGTCGTAGAGTGCCTTGGAACCAATCACGTAGGAGAATCCGCGGTGTGCAGGAGTATGCAGCTTCTCCTGGAGGAGGCGCTCGATGTACGTGGTCCAACCTTCATTGAGCCAGAAATGTGTAGCCTCAGCATGCCTGAGTTGAAGATACGGTCAACTTAACCTCCCAGTCGAAACTTTATTAAAACTTACGTCACACCATTTCCAAACCAGGAATGGGTGAGTTCATGTACTACGACATCAACAAGTGATCTATCTCCGGTGACGAGTGCTAAAAGGCTCTGTGATTAGGCCGCCACCTTTTTTTTATCTGACCAGGAGCATACTCACTTGGGGTGAGGAAGGAAATGCAAGCGTTTTCCTATAAGTCAAGATAAACCCTTAATATGAATTGAGGAAATCACGACGGACGCACCATGCCCCCATATGGGAAAGAGGGTGGAAGCACTAACAGATCGTATACCCCGAATTTATACGGTATCACAATATTTTCCTCAGCAGCAAGGAACCTGCAAAGCACAGATCAGATTCAGCACGAATGAGAAGGGTGCCTACGGCTGACCTTGCAGTATCCTCGCTAAATTCCCAGTATGCACGATCAATCATTTCGGGCTCAGACCAAATTCCGGTCGTCCATTGCTTGTCCTGGAATTGTGGGAATGGGCGGTATCGTACGTTTCCTGCGGCGATAGCCAGAAGGTATGATGGGATTGGAACAGGCTACAATATGAGATTAACTAAACATGAAGTGTGGGTTCATAACGATTCGCTGACCTGGTCATAGGAATAGGTTACTGCATCCTTCCCGATTACTTTGCCATCGTGCGCCGGACCATTAGATGGGGGCGATACACGAATAGCAGACAACAGAACAGGCAAGACAGACGTAACCTTCGCAGAATATTTCTGTAGTGACATGGTTTACGTCGAGCAACCCTCATTTTTCAGTTAAATTGCGCACAATCTTTGCTGAAGGGGTATCTTTTCAAATAATGAGCGAAGGTAACAGGAATCGTATATGTCCGATGATACCTTGTAATGGCGCGATTGCGCGAGCATAGATTGGCTGGCATTGACTGAATAAATATGGAAATGATTTCCCTTGTGTTTGTCTACGCCCGTCATCAATATATGGCTATCGATAAGATGGCCACACTCGCTCTTTGCTGAGCCACTGAAGGGCTGTGCAGCCCGATGTTGTCTTATAGGTCACCTTAACATCAATGTAGTTTCCCGATTTCTGGCCTGAAGGCAATTCAATATGAAGCGCAGATCCCATTACTTCATGTTTCGCTTTGATACTGAACTTTTCAAGACGTGATTGTAAATATAGCGCCTAATGAAAACTAGGGGTTGTCATTATCACTCACGTTGACAGAGTTCCCGGCGATCTCGACACTACTTATATCCAAGTCTGCCGTATCAAAGCTACGGGGGTGTCAGCAAATCCAATAGTCTCGTAACCTCTTGGCTTACATCGCATCCTTCACGTTGTCCTCCTTGATAAGAAGGTGATGAACAGCAGACCCGGAGATGACCTTGGTGTCAAAATCGAGAGTCCAGTCTAGATCGACATGCTCCGAGGTAATTTGTAGGTAATTAGATTGAGTAGTAGGATCTGGCATCGTTCAAGTTAGTAGGGTGTGGAAGGGTAACCGTTCCGGTAATCTCGGTTACAAGTTCCGGTCCCAGGATGAAATTTAATTTGGATTAAAAACATTTTTGTTTTGGTTCCACATTTTATATACCAACTATACAGAGTATATGTATCAGTCACTCAGTAAGGAGCAGAAGTTGGTCTGTGGTGTGTTATAGTCAGCATAAAGTCAGTGTAAGGTTGGCCTCTACTTAACTATAAACATACCAATTTGTTGATTTTGTGACAAATCACTGACTAGATCTCTGTGCCGAAAGTTGCTCAATGGTAATACCAAGTTGGACCCTAGTACAACAGATAATGTTTGATAGTCAGTAGAAGTTGGTCATTGGGTGGCAGTAGTTATTTGTCTAGTCAGTTCCTAGTCAACAGTTGGTCAGGAATAGTCAGAGTTGTGTTAGGCACATTTGGGCTCCAGTCAGTTCCCAGTCAGTGATGTGGTGGTGTTGTATTAGGTGAGGTCAAAGTCTTTCCATTTCCTGGACACTTTGAAACCTTAATCCTTCACAAAAATCAAAAAAATTTCATGTGACTTTTCAGTTTTATTGAATTATACTGTCATTTCTCATGGTGATCTGGTCTCAGATTTTATATACTTTCTCTTAAGGTGGGTATCTACTGGCTAAGCTGAACAACATCCCTCTTTCTGTCCTTTTTTGCCATTAATTCCAGTGTTGAGCTGAGTTTTAATGTCACATGCTTTTTCTTGTTTGGCTTGTCAGCAGTTTTGTGTGTTGCAAGTTAATTATAACATGGTGTATGTACTACATTTATCTATCTAATATCTGTTGACACTGATGTTCTTTACTAGTAATATTGCACTTAAAATTTGGATTATAGAACTTGGACTGGCCATGCCTAGCAATGGCTGTATCACTTAATCATCTTATGGTTGGTCTTGGTTGGTTTGTAGTCTCATTCATGAAACTGTAATAATGTTCCTATTAACAGTGGAAAGGCTGTAAGGGGACTGCCCCTTTTCTCTTGTGCAGCAGCTTTCTTGTGCATTGGCTATATTGCACATCACCCTGCACTCTGCACAACCGTCTTGTGTGGGCCGTTGCAAGCATGGCATGCCCGAGTTTGAAAGATAGAGAATAAGAACAGCTCAATTACTAAGTAAATGTCACAATCAGTGTTATGTAGGTTAAGTCACAAATAACTATAATCAATAACATGGTTTTGTAAGCAAACAAATGGGAATCATCAATTACATAAAGCAAAAATACTGAGACCCATTCACAAATAAGCCCAACATGCCGAATGGGGATCCATCAAAAATTCAGGGCTAGCTGCAATATTGGCTCGAAGAGATCAAAAAAGGCTCAGTAGCAATCAGGAAAGGCCTCCTTTTCATACTTCAAACTCAGAACTGTACAACACTCACCATGTACTCATAAAGCCTTGCCCATCTCAAGGCACACTTCTTGCACACATCTTGCATTGTTGTAACAGCCCCATTGTATGTCCCTGAACAACATGGCATAATTAACTATTGTGTAGAATAGGTATATAGACACCACACCTCAAAAGGGAGTCCTTAGATTATTCTTTAAGGATTTCCCCTACTAGTCCAAGGCTGACCAGGTCCTGCTTGCCTTTGCCTTTGCCTCTGTTCTGCCCATCACATTTTGCCTTCATCTCTGCTCTTGCATCTTGTGTTTGGCCTATGCTCTGTAGACTGTCCACGGTCCAGTCCAGGCCAGGGCTGGGGTATTTTTCATGGACCTGACCCTGGCACCAAGGGCTGGGCCACCTGTTTCCCAGCCCTGGCCCTTTTTGAAGAGGGCCAGGGCCAGGTCGGGTCAGGCCAGGTTCAGCCTGGGGTTGGCCAGGGCCAATCCTCAAAAAAGTACAATTTCAAATTAGAGATGTGTATATTATTCATGACTACCCCAAATGATTAAATAAGGATTAGGTTCATTGTTCTCTTGTAAAGGTGGCATTTTGAACAAGTAATTGATATGTGGGTGGATGGTAAGTCATCTTTATTGATCAATCAGTCCCATGATGCCATTGAGAAAAAAAACTCTTTGGCATATGATATTACCTAATATTAATAAGTATTAATAATAATTCTCAAAAAATTGTAGTATTTTCCAGGGCAAGCAAGTCAATTTTTGCAATATGGTACTACATAAATCACCACTTCCCCCCTATAAAAACTTGGGGCCAGCCAGGTCCACCCTGGGTCTGACCCAAGGGTCCTTGGGGTTGGCCCCAGGTCAAGCTGGGGCCACAAGGTCCTGGCCTGGACCATGGACAGTCTAATGCTCTGGCAATTGCATCTTGGCTTGCATCTTGGCTCATGTAACTAGGCTCACACTTATGCATGCCTTGCTCAGTAAGGTTGCCCTTACAAAGGCTTTATAAACTAATCTAACCACAATTGAGGTTAGTGCAACCTAGGTGGTAGTTTTGTCTTTGTGGCTGGTTTGTTTTTTCTCCCACTGATTCAGAGAAAAATCCAAGCTCAATAATGGAGCACTTACTTGTGAAATGAAATATTCATATGCTTCTTAATTAGGCAGAATCTCCAATGTGCATATTGCTTTTATTAGGTCTAAGGATTGTGGGAAAATCAGCAAAAAGAGAGTTAATACTGATATCATGACATACCATCTTTGTTCTGCTTGTTGTAAGGAGACACCATTATTTTACTTTCTATCATCCATCTCTTCAACTCTTCTTTATGTAGCTCCTAGCAGAATTCAAGTGAGTGGGATCAATGAAATATTTGCCTAACTCACTTCAAGATAGTCTGTTGTCACAGCTAAGTTTTTTGATTTTTGAGGAGTGGTGGGAGTTGGTGGGCAATCTTCAAATGAATTGGCTGGTGCAGTGGTAGAAGAGGTGCTGGTGGTGATATCATGCAGTGGGGTGGCCACACTAGGTAAGTCAGATTGCTCCAATGTTTTCTGCAGGGGGGTTGGGGGGCTCAACATGGGATGGGTGGGATTGGGGGACTCACCAATTTTTGTATGTCCCATATAATCTCAATGGGGTTTTTTGGGGGTGGTTATCAGATAGAAACCCCCTAGTAGCAACATTGTTACCTGTAAAACAGAGGTGTCAAGTGACCTGGCAGGTTTTTATGGCCACAGCAAGTAATTGATAGACTGTCCACAGTCAGGGCCAGAACCTGGTGGACCTGGTTCAGACCTGGGCTGGCCCTGAGGGCCAAGGGCCAGGGCCAGAGTGATTGCTGGCCTGGCCCTCAGGTTGGCCCAGGGCCAGACCTGGCCTGGCCCCCCATCCCAGTGGTGGTGAATTATCTTTGGAATGAAGAATTTCCTGCTGTAGCTCTGACATTTGACATTCTCTTTATAATCTGTAAAATAGATGCATTGATCAGATTTACCCCTCAGTGGTGGACAGAACAAATTCTGACTGCATCTAAAAATATACCAGGAAACTGTATATTAGTATAATCACCAGTATTATGCCACAAAACCACATTATTCCATACATCAACAATGTTCAATCCAAGTATTAAGTACTTTCACTACTCCCAACCTTGGAAAAAAAAAAATACTATTTTTAGGCTGGTGGACCTGGCCCTGACCCTCATTTGGGGGCCGGGTCCAACAAATTGGTGGACTGGCCCAACCCGGACTGTGGACAGTCTAGTAATTGATAGGCAGTGGCAAAATTTCCTACATTCTCCTAGGAACAAATGACAGTGCCAAGTGTCAATCCACTGACTGATGCAAGAGTGCTATGTGTGTGGGCACTAGTACCCTAATATACTTTGATGCCTCATGTACTAAGGCTAGATCAGATATGTAAAAGATATTGTAAGGGCAACCTTACTTTTGCATCAGCAGTGACTCTCCTAAGCAAGCGGGTGTGGGATGCATTAGAGACTTATGCAACGGACCTAGTAAGGGAAATCCTAAGTTGTATTGTATAATTATAGATACTATCCTACTCACCTAGTAAGGGAAATCCTAAGAGAATAATCTGAGGATTCCTTACTAGGGTATTGTCTCTATATACTGTAGACTACAATAGATACTCATGGCTTATTGTGCCATGTCACTCAGGGTTGTACAATAGGTGTTAGTACAACAATGCAAGATCACAAGTACAGTGTGATGGGGTGTACTGGGTTGTGCTGAGGTGCGCTGTAGGGCCTGTACATGTGTACTTCCTATTGCAATCCAGTGCTGAGGCATATGCTGGTTTGGATGCCAGGTGTGCAAGGGTGTTCCCCTTACAGATATGATCACTAATCTAAGATAAACTGAATTATCTAAGTCCCAAGTGAGTACTGATGGCACCTTCTCATGCCCAGCACACACTGGTGTGTGTCAGTGCCATTATATAGGTACATCGGAAGTGTAAGGGGGAGTATTGCACAAGATGCTTACTAGGGGAGGGCAGTGTGCATGGTAAGTTCTACCATGTAGGGAAGGGGGCACCTAGAGCCAAGTGTACTTAGTCACTGTAAGTAACCCAGATCCTAGTGTATTGCAAAGGTACCAACTACAATGTGGAAGGTGCCATTATATAGGTACATTGGAAGGAATATCTACAGAGAGTCCAGAAGCATATATGAGCCTGCTAGGACTCTACAACAATCTACATGTAAGGTATCAGCAAGGAGGAATACTACTAGCTGCAAGAGGGGTGTAAGGGAGGTGTCATAAGGACATAGGGGGTATGTTGATATTACTCCAGGCAGATGGTGTCTGTATGGTGCATGTACACAACATACTATAATGATTATCCAAACAATTAGCTATGGATTGCCCAAGTGATCCCCTTACAGAGCTATTTATGCATCTTTGCAAAAGATGGAAACATGTGGGCAAAATTTCGAGCCACTGTATATAGATGGTGCCTTTCCCCATGGGTCAGCACCTTTGCAATATATTGGGACCGGGTAGCTTTCCTGTGATTAAGCCTCTTGCACTCTTGGTGCCCCAACCTCTACACAGCTGATCTTATTGTGAATGCTACTCCTTCCTTGTTAGTGCAATGTACTCCTTACACTAAGTTGGGAAGTGAAATATTTGACTTTGGCCGATGGAAGGGCTTGCAAAAGTATCACTATCATGGCATCAGTGGGGCAATAAACAAGGCAAAGGGAGCTGCATTCAATAATCCATCAGATGAAAGGGAAGCATATATCTATATGCTCTATGCAAGCATGGAACTGTGCAACAACAGATTGGTTGTCCAAAAATAGATCAGTAGGGTCTAATGCCAGGAAGCATCGACGCAATTTACAATGACCAGGCATCAATATAAGGCGCAAACGCCCCAGATGGGGCACTGAGCTTGATAGTTTCAATAATTATTGAAATTAATATCCTACGTCGATCCATTGGCTCATCCCCATCTTCCTTCTCGAGTCACTTTCATAGAGATTGATCTTTGCTCGACTAAATATAGCGTATCGTAGGGCTTTCCAATTTTTTTTCACTTCATCCTAATCAATAGTAGATGACTGTTGGAAACAAAGAAAGAGGGGCCATTCGGGTTCTGACGTCTCTCCCCGCAGAGCCTTCATGGCGTTCCCCATGTTGGCACACATCACGGCAGAATTCACATCCCGATCATATGTAAATGACTGGACCTTCCGTAGCACGGGAAAGAGTTGAAGAAGATACGCAGCTGCATCGTGGGGATCACTGACAGTTGATATATGAATTCTGAGGGTTGCTAAGATTGTCGACCAAGGTCGATGTTCCAGACCTATAGAAAAATCCAATCTGTCCAAGGCAATCCCAAGGTGGATAAGCTTATGACATTTAGATAGCAAGGGTTTCACTGTGTCTAGTGAAATTGTGGTGCGCAGTGTAAAGGGAAAGTCAAGGGTTTCAATATCAGGCCAACTTTCCGCACAGGTGAAAATGTTATCGTTGGAAAGATCTATAGGGGGGAAAGCACGAAAAATGGCAGTTCTCAGGAGGCGCAGCGATAGAAGGGGTTGTATGATAGGTAGAAACGGAGGAAATATCATCTCATCCCGGGTTATGTTATCGTGGAGTTCAAGTGTTTGTAGATCTAGTTTGATCTCATGGAGAGAGTAGTGTTTGGAGATTAAGTTAAGGCAAGTGTGTAGTTCTTGCCACAGCTTCTGAGACCAGCTATCTTTAGCCAGCGTCCGTCTGCCGTCCATGGTCAACTTCAGAGCGTGAAGCTGATCGGCTGGTAAGGCAGACAAAATATATGCAAAATTTTCCAAAAGGCCGTGCATCGTTAGATTTCGGAGACACGTTAGGTCCCTCCAATCTAGAGGAAAGGAAGGGTCTTGACCCGGGATGTTTATAACGGATAATGTGAGATTGGTGAGATTGGTTAGTGTGGGAAATTGGTGGAGCCACAAGTAGCCCGAGATAATGGTCATTTCAGACAAAGCGAGAGTGCGAAGCTGCTTCATACGAATGATTTTGTCAAGATAATCATCAGGGAGATGTAGATCGATACGAAGGTCCACAATATCGGGTGCTGTGTTTGGAATTTGGTCAAGTATGGCACCCACAATGTACTTGCCATCGGAAAAGTATTCGGGGGAGTAGTAGGAGAGTTCGAGCCTACGCAATGATGGCGGCAAACAGAGGAGAGTGCTAATACCGGTTTCATCGTCGAGATACTCGAGGTTCAGGTTGATTTGAGTAAGATGAGGAAAGATGAACTGAACACGGCGAGCGAGATAAAGATAGACAGAAGGATGGATGGATTCTGGGTCATCTCCCGGATACCTGTTGTAGAATAATCGTACACGCCTGGCATAGTCGTCAAATCGAGCCCAAGCCTCGTCAGATATGACTCCTTGTAGGATCTGTTAGAAAATATAAATTCCTCGTGTAAGAATCTCCCAAACAGACGGGTGCATACCTGCCAATGATGATGTAGCCTAGGGCTTGGATATGTTTGAAAAGCAGGATGAATTCGGAGTAGCGGACTGAAGCCTTGGATAACCCGCCAAAGAACGTCAAGGGCCGCCGCTGAGAACACACGACAGCAGCTTGTTGCGGCAAGGAGTGTGTGCCTATCAGCCTCCTTAAATATCAACACGAGAATTTCATGGATTTGCAATGCAACATGCATTTCGAAATCTTATTTCAGTCGCGCATCCTAGATTTGTGTACGTGTAAGAGGACTAACTTGCTCACCGCGTGTGCAATTATAAGTTGGGAATTTCTGGCAATTCAAGTTGGGAAAATATTCATATAATTTAGATGGTGACGGCGCTAGACCACTAGTGCGTGCACATTCAGGGAATGAAAGTGCGTTAAAATGCTTCATGCTGCTAGACAATGGACAAAACTCTGAATCTATGATTATTGCATTGGTCAACCCTAACCCATTAAAATAAAATACTTGTCGCCAGGTTCCCCATTCTGTCGGGTGCAAATATCCAGAGTACCATGAATATGGACCATGTTGTTGCATCTCAGACAGAAGAGCCATATGTACTCAGCAAATGATAAAAAGAACAGAAATGGGACATGATACGTGTGCCGATAGAAGGACGTCAGACTGGGACGGAAAGCATGGGAATATATACTAAACATTGATTTGACTGGTTAGCTGCATTGAGGGGAGAAGGATAGGTGAGACAAAGGGGCAGAAAAGAATGGATGGTGGGGGAGACAGGGATGTGTGTATGTGTGTGTTCTGGCCGTTGGCTGCATGTCTGAATGTCCGTCCAAGTCATTTGCAAACGAATGAGATGAGTATAAAAAGTACGACTGCAGCGCACAGGAGGGGCGGCGGTCCTAGCCGTTATCAGTGCAATAAATATTACACATGTGGAGGGTATACTGAATCATGGAACCAGTAACGAGAGGTAGGGGGGATTGAGAGGATGATGGGTATCCACGCTGCTTGTGTGGTGATAGGGACGTTAGATCACGACTGACGTCAATGAAAATTTTGCTGATATAAAGATTTTGACTGTTGAGAGAAAGTCGTTGAAGATGGATCCAAAAAGAAAAGCCTTAAAAAGGGCTATTGTTGAGAAACTCAAACAAAGAACTGGGTACTGTAAATGTCTAAATTAATAATGCGTTAACGCGTATCAAGCAGGACACATACTGGATCCGACTAGAAGCATGGACTTCCATCTCCTCCATTTTATACGAATTAAGTTCCTCTTTAATCCTCTGGGCGAGTGCAGGAGTTAAGCGGCTCCATGTCGCGGGCTCGCTCCTTCGATCATAAACTGACGCAGAGAATGTGTCATAAACTGACAAGTTGCTCGCGAACGCCAACCGTTTACTGGGCGCCGTCGCAGAGCGGTGTGTGAGCATCATTGGGGATGATCCGATGGTCGATAGGGCAGGTGCTGACGAGTTGAAACTCGGGTTGGTAAAGACCGCCGTGGATTTTTCGGGTGGATGGGGTGCCAGAGGGTTTTGATTATGAGAGGCATTCGTGGGCGTGCTTGGCTCTTTTGGCGAATCAATAGACATTGAAGTGTCGAAGGACAAAGGAGGGAGGGATGGAGGGGGTGTGGAAGGGGTATGAGTTCCTGAATGTGGATGTTTATGCAGACCGTCTATGTGATCCGGGTCTGGGGAGGGTATCCGTGCCAGTGGTCCCAACTCTGAGGTATGGCCAGGATGTGAATTATACGAGTTTGAGCGTACACGATTCGGGTTGGGTTGTTCACTCAGATATGCTTGCTGATCGTAAGATTCCGCATCTAGGAAATTAAAAGGTTAGCATTGCCCCCCGCAACTGATACAACAGTTACTGAGGTGCCTACATTTTAAGATACCCTTCGCTGGCTTTCTTGCCCTTTCTACGCTCCTTCTTATGTCGACGGCCCATGGCTCAGGCTCTTCTTGATAAACGGGGCCATCATCTAAACTGCTTCTCTCCAATCCAACCCGAATCGTCATATCTTCATCTCCGTCGCCATCGCCATCCACGTCCCAGTCCTCACTATCGTCGTCCCATCCTTCATGGAAACTCTGCTGGGGATAGTCCCCGTCATCGCTCTCTTCCTCGTCCTCTTCGACCAATACCTTAGTTCCGTCTTCATTCACTCTAATACCAACACCTCCTTTAACAGGAGACACGGAGCCTTGCCTCGTCGCTGTATTGCGGTCCCAAGCCGGTACTCCTGCACCATTGACTCCATTAGCCTTCGTTTCGGAAGCAGCCTTAGCAGCTGCTTCTTGCTGTGCTTTGGCGCGCGCTGCCGCTTCGGCATTACTCTTTAACGTATGCTGCCTCGCGAGCTTCGCTGCAGGACTTAGTCCGTTCATCTCTGGCCCCACACTCCAATCCCCACTGCTTGATCTGTCTAGCTCGGCTGTGACATGAGACACACTAGCCACGCTGGCTTCCCCTTTGGCACTTGCCTTGCCATCCTTTTTCTTCCCCTTCTTATCCTTCCCCTCCCCGTCTTTATCCTTATTTTTATCTTTATCTTTAAATAAAGAGGTAATCCCAGCTAGCGAGTTCCGTCTCGCCAGCTTTCCCATAGATCCTAATTTTCGGATCATCACACTCGCACTGCTCACGGTGGACGACAAAGAGATGTTGTCCGTGCTTGCGTTCAAACGTGAGTTGAATAGTGAGGCCGCTCGGCCTTTTTTCTTAGTCTGCACTGTTGCTGTTGACGCCGCATCATCTCCAGTTTCAGCTGAACCGCGTGCAGTAGCGACACCCCCACCACCACCAGACTTCCCCACCGCCGACGTGATGATTGCTGGCGTTTTAGGGTTAAGCTTACTGGAACTAGCACCGCCGCCGTACACTGCAGACGCCTTGATAGATGCATCATCGTCTGAAGTCTCTTCTTCTCTCAATGTTTGAGCAGCATTGAACGACAAGGCTCTCCGGAGCCGACCCTTGAGTCCCCCGCTTCGAAGCATACTTGCGCTAGGAGCAGGATCGAAGATCGGGTCGCTATCATCTCGTGACATGCGCTTTTCCGCCGCGGTAAAGTTTCCCTGAGATAAGGGTGACGGACGCACCGGGCGCGGCGTCGGAGTAATAGTAGACGTCGAAGTGGGCGGGGTGGATGCCGAGGTTGATGAAGTTGCCGTTGTTGATGATGATGGTGACAGCGCAGTGGGCCGTGTCGACGTGGCAGTTGATGTTGAGGATGTTGATGACGAGCCTCGGTGATGCGGAACCCGTATCTGGCCGGCAGCCGTCGATCCCGACGACGATGCAGGGGATGGAGAGCTTCTATTCGAACTCGACAGGGACGGAGAGATGTTCCGGCCACGGATGCTTCCATTCGCCGACGGAGTAGTATGCCCGCTGTGTCCACTTTGGTTACTATTTGTTCGCTGGCGCTGGCTGCTCGAAGAGTTGACAGAGGATGTCGATCCCGATGCATCCGGGCGTGCATATGGCGGGTGGGGAGGCCCTGGGACACCGGGCCGCCAGTCATTTCCATCTGGGGTATGTTGTTGTTGGTGCTGATGCTGGCGGCCAGTCCGTCGGTATGGGTGAAAGCCGGGGTATTGTCCTGGTTGTCCCTGCTGTTGCTGGTGGTCGCCTGCGCCACTTCTATGGTTCTGGTGCGGTGGCGGGGTGCCACTAGGGAAAGGGTTGAATGTAGGTGTTAATTGGTTTTGAGCAAAGTAGTCATTTGATCCTGCCGAGTTGACGTTCCGTTGTTGATGAGGTATGGGTGGAAATCCGTGTTGCGCGTTAAACATCATCTGTTGGTATGCCCATTGTGCCAGCTGAGCATTAGCTGGATCAAAGTAGGGAGTTTGCTGGGGTATTTGTGCCGGATAAGGCTGTGGCGATTGCTGCTGCTGGTGATTTTGGTAAAAGGAAGGATAAAAGGGAGCCGCAGCAATGGAAGGGGTCCAGCTCCCCTGTGGCTGTTGCTGGACTGGGTATGAGTACGGTTGCTGAGGTGGCTGCTGTTGCTGTTGAGGCGGGTGCATCTGCTGAATATGGGGGTGATGTTGGCCCTGCGGTTGATGTTCGTTGGCCGGCGAGAGGCGTTGCCTTGGGGTTGCATTGTTTGAATTTGGAGCGTCCATTGTATGTTCTCTTGGAGGATATAGTTGTTTCCAGTCTGGAGGTGCAAGAACAGCCATGGACTAGTGCGACCGACAAGCGCAAGCGAGAGCCGTGCGTGTCCTGGGTAAAGAAGTGGGTGAGCGGTGCGCCTGGGAAGGTGTGGCCGAAGCCGACACGTACCACGATGAGCAGGCCGCAAAGGATGCGCTGGTGGTTGTGCGCGGTGACGGCGAGATTATTGAGGGAGTGGGTGGATTGAGAAGCTCGTCGTCGGACGCTGGCAACAGCGACGAAAGCCAAATCTGTTGCAATCACCCAGCCACAATCAAAATAAATTCAAAGCAAACTTCACGTGCAATCCCGATCCATTTTTCCATTCACCACTCAAGTCGATCCACCCTTCATTCCATCTCAAAAACAAATATTCCCTGTCATTCTCTAGATCTATACACGTAGCTTTATGGAACCATTATATCACCCAAACACTCATTTCTCCCCCAAGATCCCCCTAAGTGGGCCCCGCCTCGGTCGGATGCACCACTATGCATTCCTTCGACGCCTTTTTTTTAAAATACCCGCGAACCTTCTATCCTTGTTCCTCCGTGCGACCTGCCTTCCACGTAAATCGAATTTACCTGCATGACGACAATACGATGATACTACGGCTTTTATTGCTGCTCGACCATGACTTCCCATTCTGATCACCGCTCAGCACTATGCAGGTGGCGCCGTGTTTTTAATCCCGTTTGAAGCTGTATCCATCATTTCCATTCGTCTCCAAACAACAGAACCCTACTATGCTAGCCCTACTCCCACGACTGTATTATACCTGTCTTCTCCAGCTCCCAGCCTAAGAACATATCAGATTTTCATACCATCACAGCCCTATGACTCCATGGAGTTCAACATTTCCACTATGCCAAAATAGTATCGGCTCAGCTCAAATTAGCAAAAGAACTGGAAGTACGAGATCCCCGTGTTCTCTGCGTGTCCGTGTCAACAATAAGAACAGTTAGCAATTCGAAAGTTTGAACGCCGGCAAGTTGTTCCCGTCTTCCTTCAATTTTTGCTTCGATGTATTGCTATTGCTGCTTAATAGCCGAGGTGATAACGTACCCAATCAAATGTTTGAGAACATACCTTAATTTCAGCACCAAAAAGGTATGTATTGGTATGCATCCAAGTCGCAGAGTAAGGTGATTTTCCCTTTTAACAAAACATATCAATTGTATTCACAAATGTGTAGGTATATTCTATGTACGTGTGTGCGCCGCACCACTGGACAGAAGCATGACAGTACTAGCTCGACTGAGTTTATATATACAGTGATAAGCTATAAAAAAAGGCAGGGATACATGAGCACCCAGGCCCAAAATATACAGAGCTCACACAGTGAACGATTTGTTCCTTTGACGGAGAGAACACGTTCTCTACGACCGGTCGTGAGAAGGATAGGTAAAAAAAAAACTGCGAAAAAAGACGAAAGCCAACAACCGCGGTCTTCAATACTTGTTGAAAAACCACTCTACATCGGTCCTGCCCAAACCCATATCCGCAAGTGCAGCGAAGGCAGCGGGCGTCAGATCGATGTCACCCTCTGCGCAACCTTCACAGCGATCTACGATCTTTACTTGGATCTGCTTGCTACCATGCTTCACAGTAGCTGTCAGCGGGATATGGCACTGCACTCCCGGTGCGCAGTTTAGCAAACCATCACCGCCGAGGTTCACGTATGATTGGCCTCCAATTGCGGTTATGAAGTTGCCAGCTTGATTGAGCGTCTTGCGTCCCGGAACAAAGGGCCCACAAATTGGATTCCTGGATAGGCGAGCCCCATGACGTTAGGGGGGGACAGGGACGCGTGTTGAGAAAAGGACGTACCGATTCATTTCGCCTGCAACGGCCCCAGGCCACTTATCGTACATGAGTTGTGATACAGCCGCGGTGAAGGATTTATCATCGTAGGTATCACCACAAGCGCCCAATCCCTGGCCACTAAAGTAATGAATCGATCGATCAGCCTGGATAATACTCGCCGATACGTGGGTATACACACTAATAAGTCATCTCTCCACGGTGTACCCCATTGAACAGAGCGTTATTTGAATTATCATACGCTTTTGACAACTCTTTTAGGAACGGATCCCCAGGGTGAGCTCTGGTGGCCGTTGGAGCAGCTCCAGCCTGTGTTTGCGAGGGCCAGTTTGCTGGTTTTCCAACACCACCTTTACCTCCACTATTACTGCCACTACCACCTCCACCCGTATTCTCTTTGATGGGAGTCTTCGTCGGTGTTGCCGTCGACTTGGTTGGCGGGACGTGGGTACTCGTAGAATGCACTGCTGCAGATGGTGGAGGCTTCGACGCGCCCGTAGGAGCACGGCAAGATCTTCTCTTTCGTAAAGGTTTGGCCACAGGACTCTCTATTGTGTCCGAGCGCGCAAGACGATTCGTGAGCTGCTGATGGCGGTTCCGTGGGACATTGAGGTGGTTCCTGGACGCTGAAACCAAGGAAATATCGAAGAGGAGGAGCGCAAGCACGAAAAAGCACGTCGATAAAATGAGGCGAGAGAGCATTGGGGTGAAAGAAAGAGTCAACAGGGATGCATGATGGAGTGTTGTATAGTAACCTCCTGCCTCAAAATTCTGTTGTGGCAGTGCTGATGCATGCTTGGCATACGTTTCGACGCCGCCAAGGCTCCTGAGTTCCTGAAGTTTAAATAAAACTGTAACAAGAAGTTCTTCGCTTATTTTGTGCTTCAACATTCAACTCAGCGACTCGTATCTCACTAGTACATTCGTCCTATTCTCCCTTCGCTTTCCTCTGTCTCTGTTTTTTCGTCCATGGACAATAACTCTTAGATAAGGGTGATTTAGCCCAAGCTCAACGTGTTGAACACGAGGTCTCGGCCCAACGAACGAGGCCAGAAGTCGTGTGGAGCCTTGAGGTTTTTGAAAGGGTATAGACGCTTTCAAGAGGTGCTTCTCGATAGCACCCCTTTTTACTGGAAGCTATCTATAGGGGCAGTATCAGAAACATGTCAAGTTTTAACGCTGGGCTATACGAAACGGGGAACCAAGAAGTGAGTTTCGACAACTATATGACCCCCCTACACTCTCCACTAGCTTCACATTCAGGCATGATCCGGTCCTTGATGCACATTACCACAAAGGTGTCGGCATCCCTCTACATGCATTCACGTATGGCGTGCTTTGGTACATAAGATTACTCTTGTCCCCGAAATGAAATCCCGAGTCATGATGTCCGAGTCGCCTTTGCTTTATTAATCATCTCCGACGCCACCTCACACTTTAAGAGAAAGTTCTTACGATTTATCACTACCGGCGTGACTTGTCCCATCTCGGTACAGCTACTGGTGCTTTCTGTGAATTCTTCCATTGTGGGAGTTCGCAAAGGTCCCAATGCCGGTACGATGCAAAGGGATTATCGTACCAGAACCTCCTTTCGTGCATGTGGTGACCAAAATATCGCTGCCAAGATCAAGCTTTGCCTCCCAGAAGTTCCTACAAGGCGCACCTTGACTAATGCCGGCTCACCCAAAAAACCGTCGATCCGAGGGTCAATATAGCTATCTTCGTCTCTGTAGGTTCTTTGATGGACCTATAGAGTAATAACGCCCGTACGTGCATTTTCGTGTTTCAATTTTACGTTATGGTGAGCAACCTCTGCGTTCTGCTAACAACTGTAAGGTTGTGGATATCATCCTAACGATAACGTGTGAACGCCTGCGTTTCTCCTCCATCACACACTTCGGCAATGCATTTGGACAACCTTTTTAATTTATCACTCGTCAATTCTCATTCATTAGCTTGCACAGTCGGGAATGAAAATGGGCGGATCTTCCTTGTCCTCGCCATGAAACACTTCTATTAGCAGCTAGTCGGCATAGAATCGCGAATTCTCCTAGCCCTGGCCCCATCGAGCACTTTTCCCGTGAGAGCGAGCCCGACAACCACCTACCAGTTCCGTCGCCAAAATGTCAAAAAGCCGACGCGCTTTCATGTGCGTTAAGAGTATTCAAGATTTTCGTGAATACGACAACGAGCTGATCGATATAAAAAGGGGCACTCCAAAAGTTGACCTTGAAAATCAAGGCAGTGTTCCTGTTAAGTGCTGCTTACTTTTCCGGTGCAACGGCATCACGAATCTTGTGCTCCGTCCCCATCAACCCGCGTACTACAATCGTCGACACCTTCTGGTTTTATTCTCTGATTTTGAGCATAGGAGCTGCGATCAATAGTTCATCGGCCATGGTTCGGAAGCGAACATTTTAGTTGGTATCGATCGCACTCTTTGAGAGCATTTTCTGACATAATTTATTACTTAGCGCGTCCCGCGGAAGTAAGTTCTCCTTATCGGCTCATTTGGTGGACAAATGAACGGCCTCCAAAAATTATCTTCATGGCCTTTGTTTTTCTGTTAAAATCATCCTGTTTTTTTTTTCGTCCGATCCAGATGGCTTGACTCTTGATACCGTCATAAAAAAATATAGGGACCCTAGTTTAACGACATGTCTATATGATTCTCCCGTTGCTTCAAGCAGTCGGCTTACAATCCTTGTTCGTGTTTCGTCATTCCAAGATGACTTGAAGATAAGTCACCCGGCGTTGTAGAAGAACAAATTCGGAAGAGGTAAAACCACTTGCTTCTGCCTCCTTAATACTCTTTTATTAATCATAAACTTATCTCAACCGGGGATATACATCTATGAAGTTCAAGTGACGGCAAACCCATCCACCGTTTCCACGTTAGCGGTGATTCACTTATGAGCGCCTAGTTCCTGAGGCAGATGGCGTCGTCAATTTCATAACAGCAAATACAAGTGAATTATTCATCTGGAAGTTTGACGATATAGCAAGTTAACCCGACTCTGAGAAATCATCCTTTAAGTTGATTTAGGGTAAACCTTGCATCTTAGCCCTATTCTGGGGGACTGGGCCGCGGAAGTAGGTGTCTTTCAGTGGTGTACTTCAACGTTATACCTTTCCCCGAGCTGGACGCGGTGGACTATTTACCTAAGCTCTGGTCCTTTGATGTATTTATATAAAGCCTTTATATTGTCTTGTTGGCTTCCTCCCTCGGGTTTGAAGACCTACGAGCTGATTGTGAGAGCTTTCGTCGTACCTTCTCCGAGCAGCCTACTGAAAGTTTGTTTAACTATATGTAGTTGTATCCGAATGTAAGCATCTGCTAACTGGCATACATTCGCTACAACTTCCTTGAAGCGAGAAGCTTAAGAAAGCCTACTACGGACCAGTAAGAATAGCCGATGCGATTCCCTGTGTGAGTCCGCCCATCCCCTTTTTGTGAAGTGAATAAATGTGCTCAGAAAAAACAACTTAGGGACACTGATCGTTGCGATCATAATCATAAAACCCTTGTGCGTAAATGATCTTGCACAACTGCCTAGTCAGGCTATTTCCTACAATTCGGTTAGGAGCTTATCACAATCTGACGTTGATGGGATAATGACTGATCCACGTTGCGCTCACCAGGCAGGACGATCTTCTTGTAGAACGATCGTCATACACGTTTCCAGGATGGTCCTCCACGCTCTTTCAAATTATATACACAAGGGAGTAATGTGTAGCATTATGGTAGCAGTATAGAGGGCGGTTTGGCAATGAGCCAAGAGAAAGTCGCTTTGGGATCCTAGGCCACATTGACTACCACTCGGTAATGTACTCTACAAGTCACCTGGGCATCTCCTCGTGGAATACTGACAATGTATTGTACCTTCTACCCTATTGAAGGGGGGAATGGTTCTATGACAGGGTTCGACATGACAGAAGATCCAAAAATGCAGAAGAACATGTTTTTTACTAAGGCTCGTCGGCACTAGATAAGCGCGCGTCTATAAGTATACATATACATATGCAAGTGTTCGTTAAATATCTCAGTATATCTATCAGTTTCTTGTTCCTCATGCCTGAATTCAACCGTGCGTGCCATAAAATTCTAAATGTTCTTTCACTTTTACAAAAAGACCACCTTACCTAGGCCCTCGTCTACTCAGAGCTGGCAGAGTATCTACCTATGAATTTCTTCGAACTAACTCTGGCCTTCATCGATTATTTGTTGGGCACGATCGGTACTACGGTATGAATAAATCCCATCACACATCTTAACAACTGATCAATATCGTTTCCAGATCCCAATGGTCAGGTGGAGACTCTTTATTGGGACAACTTAAGTCATCTCAAACAAATCAACCCATCGCTAGAGGTGTCAGTAAATGCCGTGAATATCTAGGTCCCCATTCACTTATTGTGTTCTCGGTCGATTTAGTTCAGAGCTAATGCTCGAAGTTGACAAGAAGGTATGTCAAAGTTTACGCTATATTTCTGTACACTTACTACGAGAATCCCCAGCTTGGGCATTTCAGTCTCGAGGCCCGAAAAATGGGTCGATCTTTTTCTCTTCTTATGGCTACTCAAGATCTCCGCAAGCAACTTGTCAAACTGGAATCGCTAACACGCACAACCCCAAAGGGCCGATCAGAGGCTACCCATAATCGTTCGCTGCCGCCATCATCAAAACATGTACACGCTTATATGGATAAATCTCTCCTTTCATTGGAAATCTTTCGTGAATGTATCCAAGACTTCCGTGAGTATGATGACGAGTTTATCAACCTGAAAGGGGTTCTTCAAGCCTTGTGTTCCGATATCAAAGTGACTTTTTACCCTTTATATGAGAACATATATTTATTTTATCTGCTAGTACTGGGTCTCTTCCATCAGAAACCATGACGGTACTCATGAATTTTGTCGCTTACTTTTCTCGTTTTCTGAACACGTACTGATACTAGACCAACCCCAATTAGTGGATCCTGATTTGGTCAAGGATTACGCAAATGGGCTTATGGTGGAACTCAAAGCCCGTATTTCAGAGATGGCCTCCAATCTAGACCTCTTCGTGGAAATAGGTATAATAAATAGCAACACACATAAATTTGGCATGTTATTTTGACGAATGGTACTTTCAGGAATGCCAGCCATACGATATGAACAAAAGCGGAATTCTGACATTCTCTTAATGCTTTCAACGGGCGCAACTTTCTTCTCTGCTGTTACGGCGACGATGCTGCAAGTATCATATGGTGTGCCATTTCACCCCGTCATTGCCATCGTTAATACGTTTTGGTATTGCTCGTTGGTCTTGAGCATTGGGGCTGCCTTGAATAGTTTATTGGCCATGGTGTGGAAGCAAACCATCCAGTTCAGTCACATAGTTCTCATCTCGACACCAATTCGATATTAACATAACATAAGCGGCTCTCGCGGTAACAAGCTACCCCGTTGGGTCACCCTGTGGATCAACGCATCTCCCCCGGCCTTTCTCTTTATATCTATTGTTTGCTTCTCTACCGGACTCGTTCTTTTTTCCTTCTCCTTTGATCAGGTCCAAGAAAACTTCTTTACCTTTGACATTCCTTCGATCTGACGGCCGCGTTCACAGAAACCTTTCACTTCGTGGTTTACCCTTGCTGCTACAGTCGTGATATCGGTTGGCCTTTCTGCAAGCGTACTCTGGATGGCTCACGAACAACTCGCTGCGTTAACTCCTGCAAAATCTCAGCCCGCTCTAGATGACACAGAATATTTATACCAATTGGATAATGGGCTGCATTTTCAGCACCAGAATGCCAATTCTACCGCCTCTCTGTCTTTAAAGCCCAGCTAATCGCATTGGTATGACGTTGAAAAACAGGGGTGGGGCCACCCAAAACCTGGCGTAGATGGGATATCGTCCGCAATCAGCACGGTGGTTTCACAGATAATTCCAAACCATCCACGCGACCCGATGAACATGCACATTTCACCTGATATTGTATACGAAACATCTCCCCTGAATGATCACCCCGTCGAGGACCTTAAAATGGAGGTCATTTATCCTGAAAGTGTCGGACCGCAACCCCTAGTCCCGGGAGTTAAATACGTCAGTTTGGAAAAGTTTGGTACTTTGCGAAATTTCAAATTTTCACCTGACGGGAAATATCTGGCAACCACAAGGTAAGCAAACTATTTGAACAGTTTGGCCCATAACCATTAAAATTCTACAATGGCAATATTCCAGCTGGAAAGCGGATCTCGGATTCTCCACAACTATTATATTTCAGGATCTAGACCAGGTATATTGTGGTGATGCAAAAGTCGACTTTAGTAAACTCATTATTATTTCTCGCTCTACCCACAGGCAGCCTTTAGGAATCGTTATGTATACAAGACAAAGCTTCTTAAATACAGTAGTGGACCTCGTCAGTTGGTATGGTAAGCTTAAAGATATCACCCATTCCATTTATTGGTATGATTTAACATCAAGCTTTTATCTCTAGGTCATTTGACAGTGCCTACCTTGTAATAAGATATGAGAGAGTGATCGATATATGGAAGTTGCCAATGGTAAATAAGCTCTGTTTAACCTTATCTGTGGTAAATTCCTTTTTTTTTAAACAGGACGCACCCTGCACAGTTATACGTGTGAAAAGGCACAGCACGGTTCAATCCGTGCGGTGGTATAACGAAGAGCCAGGTGGGGTTTTAAATCCAACCAGGATCCCCAGCAACCCATATTTTTCTTATCTTCACCAGCATTCCTTTGCATTGAAAGTCATACGATCTCCAAAATAGTGAGTGGAGGTCAGCAAGAGAGGTTGCTTTGACTAAAAGATTCGTAGAAATACGACGGGACGGTAAACAATATCTTAAAAGTTGGCCTTGATACCTACTTGATACTCACAAGCCTTCGTAGGAAGAATGGAGCTACCGCTTTCCTGATATTCATCTGTACGATGGATCTATGGCCCCAACGAACTGTCTTGTGCTGCTTTGTCATTGTCCATCCATCGGAGGCGTGGAAGCGGGTCATCGAAGTATTGCGGAGAAAAGGATCACAGGTAAATTAAATTACATTTATCCTCCGAAAATAAGAGCTAACAGTAGTGGTCAGTTTATAATGAGATTAAAAGCAAGGATAACAAAAGCAAGTTCGAGGAAATTTAGTCAGACTTTAATGTTTGGAATGCGAAGCGTTACCCTGATTCCGTTGGTTTTACTAGTCGTGTACCACTTCTGGACAACGTCACTCATATTATACCTGTGCATGGGGGAAACTTTTTGATCAGCTACAGAAGCAAGGTAATTTAGACATATGCCCCATCCTCTGAAGACAAGAAGCTAAGGTGACTGACTTGGTAACAGAAGCCTCCGCAGATATGGTCGTTATCGAGGAGTATGGAATCGTCGAAACTCAATTTCGAGTGTTCCTATCAACCCAAATTTCACGACGAATTCGAGGGTGTGAGCTACATCCCAATCGAACGTGGGTGGATTGTCTGTATGGCAGTTTAAAAAACGGGTAGAGCAATCCAAATGATCTCCTACGTGGTTTCTTGGTACTGAATTGAGCCTTGAAAACTCGTTTTCTACTGTGTAATGTGCCCCAACCTGGGATGGTAAGTATCCTGTTGTAAGTTTTCATAGACCTGCAATTAGAATCGATATGTAATGTAAATTATATTCTCTCACATGTAATGGTGCACATGCTTTGTGCGCACGTAAAACAAGTCGCACACGAAGTCATAAGGTGTTTTGGGGCCTGGGCATTGAAATCGCCCGAGTTAAAGAGCCGATGTGTTCCCACGCTCAAAACTAGCGCTGATCAAAATAAACGCGGAGTCAGACTCTCACCGGACGTACTTAGGTTGAGCTACCATGCCACACAACACAACAATCCATCTTTGGACCGTCTTTAAAACCTCGTTCTTGCCGTTTTCACACGAGCAGTAGGATCCCAGGTAGACTTGAAGTGAATGGAAGTATGAAAGGAGCTGATAAGTGAGAGCGGCGTCAAGGTGGGGATTGCGGTGGTTTCGGGCTCATCATGCAGCGTTACAGCGCTAATACAGTGATTCACTTTCGGATTGTGGCTGTAAGTAAGTCGGCAACTGTCGATGTCCGGTGATGTGTTCCTGCAATGGTCATGATTATCATCTGCCACGTTTTTACGTCTCGTGATACCTAACAACTCGTAACGCCCTACAACGTACTACTCTAGGAATCTTAGTGATTTATTGGTAAGTACCCTACTATCTTGAATTGTGGCTTATACGTAGCCTTTCAAGATAGTTGACTTAGTGCTTTCAGTCAGCCGATGAGTTTTTAGGAAAAGATAATTTGTTACTATTTTCGTATATCGACAGAAGGAATGGTTTGAGATGCTTCTATCACTTAGTCAACGTGACAGGACCTCACAAACTACTAAATACCTAACTGCTCTATCATTAATTAGGCGCGCAGAACCGGCAAGCTCACGGCGAATGTATCACATATATGTGGTAGTGTGAGATCTATGATATCTCTACTCTTACCCATCCCACAATTCCAAAGGTTGTGTTTTCGACATGAGTGGTACGCCCACTATTTCACCTGTCTTTAACAAATGGATCATTTCTAGGTGCTGATATTCTATTAGGCCTCTTATCAACTGGAAAGGATGGTGGATTACCTCCTAGTAGATATGTGCGAACCGACGTGGGTGTTCACAAACTGAACCATAACCGATACGGTAAAATCATATCATCTCCAATGTATATTCAATCAAACCCAATGCCTTCTTAGATTTGAATGGCCAAACGGACGTCGCTCATCAAGAAAATCTGAGCCATCTCAATCAAATCAATCGGTCCCTAAAAATGTTTGTATTTTTCAAGGAATCACAATTCAACTACCTTCTCACCACTTACTGTTTTAGTTCCAAGCCGATGCTTGGTGTCGATAAAAAAGTTACCATCTCCAATAATATTACACCTCATAAACTAACGTAACTTTAAGCTTGGAAATTTCGGTAATGAAGCGCGGAAACTAGGTCGCTCTTTTTCCCTCTTGGTGGCTACGAAAAATCTTCGCCACCAACTTGTCGGAATAGAATTCCTGTCTCGCCAAAATGACGGACCCCTGGAACGCTTTTATCGGAAAGATATGGCTTTCAATCCATCCCCATACTCGTTTCCTCAGCGCAGAAAGATTGATATGATTGCATTTGCGCATGCACTAGAGGAATTTCGCAGGTGCATTCAAGACTTTCACGAATACGGGGACGATACGATTAACGTGAAAGGGGCGCTCCAAGCTTTGTGCTCAGATATCAAGGTACTCCCTCCGTGTCCTATCATTTCAATCTGTCGTTGACCTTGCCTCATAGTATTGGACCAGTTCCCTTGACGCCTATGGTAATTTCCATCAAATATTATTTCCTATTCCTAATTATATGCTCGCTCTAGAACAATCCGACTCCAATTTCGTGGAAGAATATGCAAACCAACTTATAGATGAACTGAAAGCTCGCATCACGGAAATGTCATCTAACTTGCAACTATTCACCGAGATAGGTACAATGCACCAGTTCGTTTTTAAATCCATGTCTAACAATGTGGGAGTAAGGTATGCCAGCCATACGTTACGAACAAAGGCGCAAAGCTTCAGTTCTCCTTGCTCTGTCAACGGGTGCAACCTTCTTCTCTGGGGTTACGGCTACAATGCTTCAGGTTTCATATACTATCCCCGCTAGCCGGGTTGCGGCAATCGTCAACACGTTCTGGTTTTGCTCGCTTGTCTTAAGTGTTGGAGCTGCTATCAACAGCTCATTAGCCATGTTGTGGAAACAAACTATTCAGTTGGTGATGAAATATACATTTACCGACGCGTATTACTGATACGATTTCCGTACAGTGGGACGCGCGGGAGCAAACACCCGCGATGGCTTACTTGGTGGATCAATGGGTCGCCTCCGACATTTCTCTTCATATCCATCATCTGCTTCTCTGCTGGGCTCGTGCTTTTTGTTTTCTCATCTGACCAGGTCTGGCACTACTCTTGGCTCTCTAATTGGAATAAAGGCTAACAACTGACAATTTCACAGAGTCCTTTCACTTCTTGGCTCGCTCTTGCCGCCACCATCGTAACATCTTTTGCTTTCTCCGCAAATATACTTTGGATGCTTTATGAGCAAATATCAGCGTGGATTTCTCCCCCATCACCATCCACTCTAGACGAAGGATCTCTCAGCCGACATGACCCAGACTTCTATCAACAAAAATTCACGAGTTCTAATATTTCTGTATCCTCTTTGGATGATCTTGAAGAACCAGGTCGCGGGAAAATTGATATGTTACTTACCCGCCTTGGTCGCGAATTTGAACCGGCAATCATGCCCATTCCTTCCTTAACCGTGAGAGAGGTGGGGGTACCGTTGAAGGGCAGTTTTGATGTCCCTCGAATGGAAAACCTCTCTTCTACGAAGGGCGAAGAGCAGATACGCCCTACCTTCATATCGTACTGCAATTTACAGGAATTTGGGGCGCTTCGAGATTTTAAAAGTTCTCCGGATGGCAAATACTTGGCGACGACGAGGTGTGTAGCCGTGTGTGGTATGGGCGCCGGATAATTTGGGCTGATTATGTATACCTAGCTGGAGAGCGTCGATCGGTAAATCTACGACGGTGATCTTCTCTGATTTCAGTGAAGTTGGTCAACTATCTTCCATATCTATTTGATACATAGTTAATCTCAAGCTACAGTATCAATTTAACCGTCGCCAGGAATTCGAAACAAGGCCCAAGTCAAATAACGGGCCTGGTCAACTTACCTGGTGAAACTCTATGATTTATCACCCCGATTCTGGCGGAGTCCTTAACGTCTTGGAATTTTCAGGTCCTACGATAGTGCACATCTTCTCGTGCGATATGACAGGATAGTTGATGTGTGGACCTTGGTGAGTCCTTGAGATTAAGCTCCTCTGTATAACCTAACTCACCGATCTAGGAACCACGCAAACTTAAACGCATAACTAGATCTGACCCCATTCAGACCGTACGATGGTACGGTCGAGAGCAAGGTTATCTCTATAGAAATGGTTTCACCCATATGTCACTCACACTTCGTCTAACATAACAGCTTTTCTGTGCATCGAGAAACACTCAGTGACTAAAGTGGTATGTATAAGTTGCCACCCCCAAAGCTTTTCTCTTACTATCTTCATAGAACCTTGACGGGAAGGTAGTTCAAACCTAACAAAGGGGCTCGATCTGTTTAAATTAACAAGCATGATAGGAGGAATGGAAATGCTTCTTTCCTAATATCCACCTTTATGACGCATCTGTGGCCTCCAAAAATCGACTCGTGCTTCTCGGTCATATAGTATCATTTAACGATATGAAACCCAGTAATCGGAGCGCTGCCGAAAAACAGATAAGGGGTGCGCTAAATATTCCCTGTTCATTTATAATTTCCCGCAACTTATACGAATACATCATAACAGTTTGTCAGATTGAAGAAGATAAGAAATCCAAGCATCATCCTCTGATAAATTTGTCAGGATATTTCTAGCCCCATGCCAAGTTGCATAACACTGATTAGAACATTGGTTTGGTAATTAGAAATACACCCAAGATACCACTCCTGGACGATGTTAATCATATTATGCCTGCGAGTAACAAAGACGAGTTCCTTGTCAGTTACAGAAGCCAGGTGATTTAAGTACTTCGACTAACGCAAACCGAGGCTAAAACGGATTCCCTTTTAACTAGAAACCACCACAGATCTGGTCCTTGCCAGAGAAGGCTGAGTCACCAGATCTTAAATTGGAATGCTCCTACCAACCGATATTCAAAGACGAGTTTGAAGGCGTAAGCTATACCTCCAAAGACAGTAACGACTTAGCGCTGTCCACTGGCAGAGGTGGGATGTTAATTTCTTGGTTTATCGATAATGTTGAAAGTGGATTTATTTTAGATGGTGATATACATTTTTGGAACTGGAAAAATGGAAAACCAGTACACCACTTTCGGGCTGGTGGTGGCTCATTCCTGTGTGCATGGTTTCCAGGGACAGTGCCTGGTGTGATCAGATTTGCAACAGGAAACATCAACGGAATATCTGTTTGGGAATACGGTGGTGCAGCTAGTCAATCTGAGAAACTGGCATTGGCGTTGATTTAAGGTTAATTTGAAGTTTACCTTGTCTTAGTTTGTACATAGGATTTGTTACGGAGACTGGTATTTAATGTACATAGATTAGGCGAGGGCCAAACCTATTATGCGGTCTAATGTGTGGATGTCCATAATCGGTAAGGTTAATCCATAAACGATGCGAACAAGTCCTCAACACCGATGTTCTCCCATCGTTCTTGAGTGACTCTGAAGACATCTGGAAACCAGTTCTCCAGGCCTACCTCCTCCCCTCTCTTGGTTTCAGTATCGTTTCGAGTGATATGAGGACCTCTATCAAGCCCTAAAACCATATACGCCAAAGCCTTTCCGCTCATCCATGCATGGACCATTCCTTCCCCCGTATAACCAGCTGCCATCCACTCACCAGGAGCAGCCAGGTGATTCGAGGCTCTAGAGGGTGCTGTATAGTTGGGGTACGTCTTTATAGGTCCTTTAGCATCACCATTGATATCAAAGTGGTTGGCTTTAGGTTCCTTGACGTCCAAATTCCTATCAAGGGACGGCGGGGCAGCCCTCCTTGACACCTTCTCGGGTATCCTCCCAACCCAAGGTAACTGGTCTACTGAAATTCCGAGAATACCACCCCACGTTGATTTGACACGGCTGTGCGCCCTTCCCTTGTTATGATCGCCCATGGCAAAGTAGTCCTCAAGGGCATGCGATAGATATTCTCCTGTGGCCAAGTTCCATTCACGGTCATCTGCATTTCCAAGTTCCGTGAGAAACCCATTACCATGAGAGAATCCACCACCAAACATAAGTTCCCCCATGGGAGGTGGATACGTTCGACATGCTCCACCAGGTAGGCCTAGTGGCGACGGAACTTGCTGAGTAAGATAGTCATATTTGTGGGCTGATGATCCAGGAAAGAATACGAAAGAACGAGTTCCGGTCCAGGAGCTGCCATTATTTGAGTTACTCGGTGTTGTGCCAAGACCCTTCCATGGCATCTGCGCGGTCATAACACCTCTGGCGGGTAAAATGCGACAGCGCATGCCTGGAAGGAGGTGGGAAATCCAGCCGTTGGTAGCATGGATTATGTGGGGTGTTTGTATAACACCTCTCGAAGTCATAACGCTATATAATTGAATCGGCGAGGAGCGTTCGGGCGATAAAATTTCCGTGCAAGGGGTCTCTGTATATAAGTGGAAGCTTTTTCATGGAAATTAATAAGAAAATGAGCCGTAAATAGTAATATAGGTGACCGACCTATTCGTATATGATCGTAAAAGACGGGATAGAATACCGGTGACAAGACGATACGGGTGAATAGCACCTGCCTTTGTCGAGAAGCAGCCTACAGCCTTAGGTGATAGTTGTAGCTTCTACGATATGTGTCGTCAGGATACGGCGGGACATATGACAAAAACTAAATCCTCACTTCCATGTCATCCGGCCCCTCATAGACCTTGTAATCAGCACTTTCGCATGGGAGGTCCTCTTGGTAGGCAGCGAGCTTCTCCTTTGATGCTTTGAATCGCCCGGAATCATAAAAGACGTCGAATGCTTCGACTTGGCGACATTGTGAGACCTCAAGAAGGTCTTCTTTAACTGCTATAGAATGCAGCTCTGAATAATGGGACAGCCGGAAGCGTATGATCTTCTTCGCAGCATCTATTCCATATTGCTCCTTGAGGTCCGAATATTCAGCATATAGGACGGGAGTGATATGGCCGCCATTTCTAGTTACGAGCGTAGAGATACCATTATCAAGGCATGCATTGTCGAGAGATAAAATCCACTGCTCACCTTCCTGTTGCTCCCGAGCAGGCCTCTCTCGCCTCGAGCATTACTACCTGGAGAGGTTCGCCATGTCTTGCATGATCCGCGTCATAATCCAAGAGTGTTCTGGCAAAAGATGTACCAGTGATGCCACTGCCAATTATAACGACGTCTGCATAACTCGGCACGACGGAGCCGGAATCCGAGCCGTGCCTGGCTATATGAGCGGAAGGAGTACTCCAATATGGTATAGAAGGTTTTGGAACAGGTATTCCAGGGGAGGATTGTATACGCTTTACTAGGGCGTCCATGGAGGGAGATATCAAGGTAAGCGCTCGCACCGCGAACCGAAGTAGTAGATTGCGTAAGGTGTGCCGGATGTGCGATAAGATCGACCCTTGAGGAACATTGGAAAAAGGATCCCAAGACTGCGTCGACATGATGGAGAAAACAGTAATTTGAACGCAACTTGAATGCGATCCAAACACTAGTTAATAGGTAGCAAGAATGATGGGGGTTGGTTCCAATAATTTAGTGAGGTTGAACATGAAAGTATATGGTTTGTTTCAGGCTTTAGGGTTGATCTAAAGTGGTGCGATAAGTGTTAACACAGTATTAATAGAAGCCTGGAGAGGTCGTAAACGAAAAAATCATGAACTGTGGGCTCGAAATCGAACCATTTAGAAAACAAACGAAAATCTTGGCGAGTTGGGAGATAACAATTTTTTTCCCGGCAATGTGTAAAGTGTTGTCCGGTCCCGTGATTAGTCTTAGTCACGTGAATTCTAATCAAAATCACAAACAAAAAATACGAGTGAAATTCCAATGGTGAGGACTTACAATTGTATACTTAGATAACAGTATAGTATATCTCCTCCTCCCCCTCCTGGAATTTGGCAATTCTTCAGAAAGTACAATCAGGTTGGAAAGCGTACATCAATTTTACATGGAGGATAGCAAGATGGCTGGGTGACTAGATGACCTTGCATGATAAGGGCCAACGAATGACGGAGCTAGTGGGGTGACGCTGGGAGCTAGCCTGAGCTAACGCAATACCGCTGAATGAATTCCATAAAGCGCGAGCGTGCATAGCAATCCCCCAAACTGCATAGCTGGTATGATACGATAATAGAAATATCGTGAAAGATGGTTGCGTATAAAGTCCTTCGAACAAAATGATATTATTAGCCGACCAATCTCATCGATAACAGATCGTAGAAACTGATTGTCATCGATGGGGCAGATTGCGAAAGTATTTCCGCCAGATGATACCTGATATTGAGTTGGAAGTTTTTTTTCGAGATCCTCAAGGGTCTATCCTGAAGTCCCCCATGAGGCTCTCAGTGGTAAATAATAGATCGTCGATCGACACCAGGCCAGAAACGTATAATCATCTGACAATCCTCGTTTTAGCTTATAATTGGAGATTCTTGAGGTGGCGGAGTCGGAGCCGATGGAGAGATGAGGCCCATTGGTCCACGATCAGCACCTCGAGGCACACCCATATTGTGTTTCTCCGCTAAGGATACGAAGTTGGCATAGAGGTGCCAAGGTTTTCCGTTCGAGACTTTTGGCTCGCTGAGATTGAACGTTGAGCAACCACTCGCACAAGCACACGAGTTGAAGAAAGAAGGGCAATCGCAGAGTGCTGTTGGGAAAGAGATATCTCAAGAACCAGGTAAATCAATCCGTATCGATATCGATAATCAACCATAAGTGCCTGCGTGAGTCATTCTGGTTGTTGCCCATTTCTAGTAAATCGTCCAAGGATAGTCGTGCTTCTAAGGCTTCAGAGGTCTTGACAAAATGTGAATTTGTGACAAAGTTGAGAAGGAAAACAAGGTCTCGATAGGCAAATTCAAGGACCAATGGTGAAAGGGCACGAAAGCAATTTTCAAAACGAAAATCGGTTCAACACGTGGATCAAAGTTCGAATGATGGCTCAAGGTCCCAAGCTTATTCTCTCCCAACAACATTCAAATCCATCTCTTAAAATATTCGATTTCTCGAAAGCACTTCAGCTACATACTGATCGGTACATTAATCTCCATAAGCATTCCTTTGTCTTTTCTTATCCCTGATTGACATTTGGGCGTCTCGGTGCCTAAATATGGGTTATCGCAAACCCATCACAGGACCACATGTCCGTCTCCATTCTTTCACCTCTCCATTATAGGCCAACACGGAGTTAAGGAGTCTCCTCCAGGAAGACACGTCCCAAATCGTCAGAATTTTGAGCGCTACAATTGGATCTGCACCCCACGTTGTCAACTTCGCTCCGAAATGCAAACCCGTTTGTCCAATTGTACCTTCTATGGCTTCTTACCAAGGCTCCAGTGTCCGAAAACTTACTTTGATGGTGCTTGGTTGCTTCTCAACCAATAAACAAGAGTTTCCTCATCACGCTGCTAGTTTATTGTCCAGGGGCAACGGCGATATCTCTATAGATGATCGTAATATGCATTTCATCGTTGAGAAAATGCAACGTGTTGAGCCACTCTCAAACGTATTTAACAAGCTGCCAAATATTTTTATTCTTCCAGTATCTTCACGACACCCTCTTCGAACCTACTTCTCCCCTTCGCACCTTTGGTTGACTCCCAGTTGAACTGTGCTTGACCTCAGTGTTATATACCCTACCGCCTTTTCTTGAAACGTTCGCCCTCCCAGTTGAACTGTGCTTGACCTCAGTGTTATATACCCTACCGCCTTTTCTTGAAACGTTCGCCATTCACGAAGTTAACAAGATTTACAATCTACAATGCGCCTTCGTAACTGGAAAGAAACTGTAGAACCTACTATCGAAGATACCCTTCGGGACGTTCACCCTCATACGCTAGATTGTACATTCCATTGGTATGCCCCAGTGAGTACAACCTGCGACGCTCTATCTGTCACGGTAGCTTATGACCCTCCACAGCCAGGAACGCCTGTCTGGGTATTCGCTGGGGAGGGCAAGAACCAAAAGTGGCGTCAAGGACTCGTGGGTGGAGAAGGTCCACAGGCGTTCTGTCCGCAGGCAAGTACATCAATGTCCCGCGCCTTGGGTTATGGGAGCACGAACTAACGATATATCTCAGGGAGTCTTCCGTTCTTATGACGTACACTACAACGTCAAACGACAGAGAGTCGTAACGCGTTTCATCCCTGGACTCCAGTGGGAAATGAAGCCTGACACCCCGGAGGTGCGGGAACTTTTGAGAGAAGCGGGTGTGTTCATTTGAACAGTGCCCCCCTCTTCGCGCCTTCTGCCTTTTTCTCGTCAGCCAAGACTACTCATTTCGCTCCAAACCAATCATCGTTAATCAAACAATCGACAATCACCCATTGTAACACAACAAGCATCATTGTATAACTAGTTCGATACCACCCATTGTAAATACCAACATGATTTAGTCATATACATCTTATCGTTTTCAGCATTTTAAGGTTACGATAATATAATTATTGATCGTGGAACAAGGAGGATACATTGGACCGAGGCTGGCTACTGGATGTTTGAGTGCGTAATGTGGTAATAAAAAAGAAAGGTGGAATAAACATGAGATATATAAACAAGAAAGCTTTAGAACGGTCATCACTAAGTGTCATTTGAGGTTTGTTGCGTGAATGAGGGGTATCAAGGCCCGAACTTGTTCCATGATAATCTAAATCAACCAGTCAAAGGTATATGGGAGGGGAAGAATGAATGATCAACTGAAGACCTAACGTCTCCAGCTGCCATCGTATCCCAGCCGTCCCGGAAACTCCGTCAGTGCGCTATCGCAGTGACGCCTTGGAGCCCCTCGAACTGATCCCTGACCCAACGTTAGCGCCCGGCGCTGTTGCCAATCCAGCTCCCATAGCATCATTCTCCTCTGGTACTGCCAGTCCGGCAGTACTGGCGGTCTTAATGCTTACAAGGACCTCCATGCAGTACTTGAGTTTGTCCACAAGCCGTTGATTGGATTTCAACAGATCTGGATCAACGCCTGACAGAGCGGATGTAGGTTTGAGGGCTAAAGCCATAACGTCGGACAAGGTCCATTGTGTCATCTTATAATTCTTATCGATATGGGTAATCATCAGTCCGTGTGAGGATAGAATCACTTTTGAGTGATCGTAAAAGTTAAACTATCAAGAAAATGATGAGATCTATAGATAGAATTTTCAGGAGCCACCATTAGCGTACCTGCAAAACATCGTGACTTAATTTGAAGACGATAACATGCTTCATCCTGAGGTACTTCTGTACCCACTCCATGCCCTTTGACCTGTTGACATCTTCATAGGTATAATCGTACTCGCCATATAGTCGGTCCATGATATAACGCTCGAAGTGCTTCAGAAGATACACCTTGCTCTTTAACTCTTCGGGGTACTCATCGACGGTGTGCGATTTGCGAACGTACACTGTTCCCTGTCTCCGCGACGTGATATAGTCGAAATGTCTATCCACACCCACATCAGTTCAACTCAGTAACAAAAAAGGGAAAAACGTACTGCTTGTCAGCACTTAATACAAGACTAGTGCTATCATTAAAGTGCACGCCGACACTACCGTCTGTCAATGCATAGCCCATGCCGTACTTGTTGCAATAGTCAACCCATGATACAATGAAAACACGCTCATTGGGGAGAGGGAGATGCGCGTCTTCGCGGGGATCGCGAAATAGCTTCCCGGCTGCTTTCGCGTCGAAAGCGAGAGAGAGTACGTGGGCAGCCGCATCGAATCCGCTGAGTTTCGCCCGTGGTGGTGGTGCTAGGCTTGCTGTTGATGTCGCTGACAGAAAAAAACTATTAATAAGAGAATATGATGGACTGGAATAGAGCACTCACCCAAAGGCAGAGCCGTACGTTCTCTTCCAACCACCCGAGGGTCTTTTTCGCGCTCACGATCTCGTTCCTTTTCGCGTTCCTTTTCTTTCCCTTTAGCGATCGAAGGTGCTAGTACGGGGGCGCGGGTGGGGGGAGGTGGGGGTACGTTCTCCCTGTCCCCTGTTGTCCTCACTCGGACCCGTTCTTTGATGACTGGTTCCTTCTCTTTCTCCTTCTCCTCCTTCTCAAGCATATATTCATCTTCTTCCTCCCTTACAGGTGCCATTTGAGCAACGATTCTTGCCTTTTGTGCCTCTAATTCCTTCTTCCTTGCTTTCAACTCTTCCTCCTGGTGTTCTTCCCGACCCCTCAAAGGTGCTTCCGTTCCATCTTCCTCAACAATCCCATTGAGACCTCTCATGACAGGTGGGCGCCTGCCAAGAGGAGATTCTTTCACCGCTTGGAGTTTTCTTAGTAATGGGCTCTCCCTTGCATCTCTACCCCCATTGTTATTACTCATGAGTAATGGTTGTCGCGCAGAGCTGAGAAGTGCACTAATCGGTGATCCAGGTTGCACTGCCTTCTGGAACTCCTTCTCCTGCTGGGCGATGCTCGATGTCATACTCTTTCCAAGGGAAGGTGCAGGTGCAGATTCGGGTGCCTTTGGCACAGCGATTGACGTTATTTGATCTTCATCTAACAAAGAATAGCGACGCAGGCGACGTAGGTTGCTTTGCGAGGCAGCTCGGGAAATGCGTCGGAAATCAGGCGGTGCGTCATGAGCCGATGTAGGGATATAAGCAGGGACGATACCATCTGTGAAAAAGGGGTGATCAACAATATCATGGAGGATGGGGCGCATCTGTGGGTCGGGGGTTAGGATTTGCGAGATAAGATGTTGGGCATTGGATGAAATGGAGCGGTCACTTGGGAATGCGTAATCATTGTCACGGATACGCCTGAACAGTGTGTTAGATGCATTCCACGAAGATGTTACATACTTACTTGTAAATAGCTTTTACTTCAGATGTCTGAAAGGGTGGTCGGCCAATAACGAGTGTGTAGAGAATAACGCCGATGGACCAAGTGTCAACCTCAAAACTATGGCCGTTGGCGGTGTCAAAGAGTACCTCAGGCGCTATATAATTTGGGGTTCCACAGATGGTCTTCTTGCGCTCGCCAGGGTTCTCAATAAGGGCAGCAAGGCCAAAGTCTCCGACCTTCACGTTCATATTGGCATCAAGGAATAAGTTACCGAGTTTGAGGTCACGGTGGATAACCTGGTGGGTATGCATGTAGTGGCAGGCACCAATAAGTTGCACCATAAAGAAACGAGCTTCAGGTTCCGTGAATCGGCGACGACGACGTAACATGTCCATGAGAGATCCACTGGGGCATAGTTCGAGGGTCATGTAAACGTTTTCGTTGTCCTCAAAACATTCCTGGAAACCAACGATGTTCGGGTGTTCGAGCGAGCGGTGAATCTTGATTTCTGCATAAAGCTAGTAGTATTTTAATAGGGTGTAGATATCCAGAGTGTCTGGGTTTGGCGCTCACTTTAGTTTTGGCTTTTTTGGTCTTAAGGGACTCTTTAGTGACGACCTTGCATGCAAGGCGGGCCCCACGAGGATCTTTTACTTCGTAGACTCGAGCAAACCCACCCTATACTACTGATCAGATAGAGCTTCGATCATTGGTTGCTGAATTGGTGTACCTCTCCCAAAAACCCGACACGACTCAACTGAAACCGCCCACTCTTGTCACTGATTACCTTTGGGGGTGATGGCGGGGTTATCTTTGCATTCTGACGAGGTAAGGGGGGTGATGCTGGTTGCTTGGCTTTCTCCTGGGGTTTCGAGGGTGCTGCTTGCTGGTTCATGTTCTGGTGGTTGACTGCGTTGGTGAATGGGTGACGCCGGGATGAAGGACCTGCAGGAGGGGCCTGAGGAATCCTGTTGTATGCTTGAGCTGAATATACTTGAGCCATTGCACCCTGGCCTAACGCCGATGCTGCAACGAGGATGGAAGCTGTAGATTTGTGGGTGTTGGTTGACGATGAAGCCACGAATGGTAAAAAACGAGGCCAACGCGTTGTGGATCACGTGATGGTTCAACTTTCTATCATGTCACGGGATGGCGTCTCGCTTCTCGGAAACACGCGTCTGACAATCTGCACACCACCTTAACTTCTCCACCCACAAAAATCCATTCTCAATCTACGGCGCTCGCGATAAATGCTTTAACATAATATTTTCAGCTCTTGACTTAGAGACGTTCATCGATCTATTTATCATAATCTCAACATGAGGCAGCTTGACAAATCTCGCCGAGCATGGCCGCTACCCAGTTTTAACATGGAGATAATGTGGGCTAGATTCAGAAGTGCGAAGTAAACCACTCTCTTAGGATTAGAGATATGGTTGGTTATAATTTTAGTTATCCGATAACAATCACCACGCTGGGAACATTAAATAGTACGCCAAGTTCGCGTATTTCGAAGAATCCTCCAAATAGCCGCACACATTATTTCCGGAGCCTCACAGAATAAAGGACGCTGCTTCGAAAGAGTTATAATGAAGCAGATACCTTTTCCTGTCCTTACTGGCTATGCGAAACGAGTTCCATATAGAGGTCCCCCGAGAAATGAGTTTCTTTTAAACAGCAGACAGTCGATGAACTTCGGTCAAAATATCCTTGAGCGTCCTTCGCGGGCAAGGAAAGTAAAAAAAGCTTTGTGCAATTGACGCACTTTTGAGGCCACTCATATTATCGAGATATAAAAGATCCATTGAGTTCCTTTATGAGTTTACTTGAGCAAGATACGGATTGAAAGACACAGCGCAGGTTGGTAGGAGAGTACGATCAAAGTTGGTACATCGACCAGCCGGAGCAAACACGAAAAGTATTAAGGATATTTTGGGTGAACATGAAAGTTGCCGCTTGAGTATGAGAAAATACGAGCATCGCGCCAAAGTGTAAAAGCGACGATCGCAATGTAGTGGTAATGATAATGAAAAGTTAAGTTTAGTAGCCGACAGTTCCACCACCGCCAACTCGACTTTAAACATTATGGCCTCCAACCGCCCCGCTGTCCGTCGTGGAGCAACGCCAGTCCAAGTCTCAACTCAGACTAAATCCACCGTCTCAGTCGAAGAATGGGAAGCAAGAGCCCCACTAGGTGAACTGGAAACTCGAAGTGTGAACCTCATAAAAGCAGCCAGCGAACGGGTCCCACTACCTTTGAAGGTATCCACTTCAACCCAACATTTCTCAGTAGTGTATCTTATGCATCCAAGTTCAGCTCAGAAGGTGCCGGGCCCTCCCGCCCATCCACGCCCATTCAACGCAACAAAATTGCTCCGGTTTCTCGACCAGGAACCCCACAGATCAGCTCAACACCTACGCGAACAGTAGCACCCGCAACACACCCACTACACCCCAAGCAGCCCGTACAAACCCCGCAGCAATTCTATGACTGGTTTGCTCTGATAGACCGATCTGTGGCACACAGCCAGGAAGCACACTTCAGGGCTCACGTCGCTAACGTATCTGAACACCTCGACACATGCGACCAGATAATCAATCGGATCGATGAAGTTGAAAAAGAGGTTGCCGGGATGCTGGAAGGGTGGCGCAGTGTTGAAGAGGGAGGAAAGAGCCTAAAAGACGCCTGCGAGGTGTTATTAGAGGAAAGGGTGTGTGGAGTGCTGCAGTTTTATGTATGTATAACTGTGCTGACTATTGGCCTCAGGACAAACTGTTAGAACTTACAGACGAGATCGACACACGGTTGGAGTATTTCCAGGAACTTGAACACGCAACCCGAATGCTCAACCACCCAGGGGAATCACTGGTGTTACAAACTGACTTCCTCTATATGGTCGAGCGGGTCGATGTCTGTATTGACTACCTAAAGGCCCATGTCAGTAATAATTACTCTCCGCAATTATCCTCGCTGAATTCATCGGAACAGCGCCATTTCCGGGAAGCTGAAATATACCTTTTCCGATTCCAGCAATGCATGACGCGCGCCATGACACTCATCAAGATGTACTTTGTTGGATCCCTCCGAGCCCTCTCCTTGGACGTGTTAAAACGCCTCTCTGAAAAGGTATGGTTGCGGCCACAATACCTCGCTACATACTGGCTCATACAAAAGCACAGGATGTATCACCCACAGCCCAAATGCATCTTCTGTACACGCGATTCAAAAGTGTCTCTAACCAGTTAGCTCCATTACTAGGAGAACTCGACCGCCGCGCGGAGGCATATCCTCAAGAATTGTCTGCTCTCTTATCGGAATGTCATACTGCCTATTTTGCAGCTCGTAAATCCCTCCTTGTCGGCCGACTAACGGAAGAAATCAAGGGTTTGGATCCCTCTCGAACCGAACTGGTTGAACTGGTAAATCCCTAAATAATCTAGATGAATATTCACCGACATTTTCGCCACAGACAAGGGCTGGTTGCAGCTACCTCAAACAATTATGTACAGACGAGTTTGACTTGTACCGCCATTTCTTCAACTCTGGAGAAGAACAGCTCTAGTTGGTACAAAAATTCCCAAGAGTGTTTGTTTACTAAAATTTTTTGATGACAGTCAATATTTGGAAAATCTATGTGACTATCTCTACGACGACCTTCGTCCCAGAATATTGCACGAACCCCGGCTCACAGCACTGTGCGAGGTTTGCACGGTGCTACAGGCTCTCATGGTCCTTGACGTTCCGTTATCGGATGAGACATCTGACGAGGATGCTGACGAGCTTACTGTTGACCTAGATCAACCCAAGAAGAACCAGAAGGGTCTTGGCAGGCTTCATATTAGCCACTTACTACAGATGGTTTTGCAGGATGCACAGACCCGTTTGTTCTTCAAGGCCCAATCTGTGATTCAGGCAGAGATCAGGTACTACGTACCGAAGCAAGAAGATCTAGCGTACCCTGAGATCCTGGTTGGTGAGTAGCATTTGCCGTTCATCCAAGCATTGCACGGTATACATTTCATATCATAGATGCACGAAAACCAACGCCAGGCACTGAGATCAGAGAGAAGGAGAGTGTCAGCCAGATATTCCACCTTCCATCATTGGATAAACAAGATACATGGTTCCCCACTCTACGAAAAACCGTATGGGTCCTTTCCCAACTTCACGACTTCGTTAAGGTAGTTAACGTTTATTACATGTGCATACGATTTCTTAACTGATCATGCTTGTAGCCAGCTATTTTTGAGGATATTGCACAAGAAGCACTCGACTTATGTCGTCAATCATTCGTTACCTCTGCGGAAATGCTGAAGCTGCGAAACCCACCAACAAGCACATTAGATGCAAACCTCTTCCTTGCACGGCACCTTCTCATCCTAAAAGAGATTGCGCAAAATCTTTCCCTAGTTCAACGGGATGTCGAGCCCCGTATTGATTTCGGTGGAGTTACAGGTACGTCTATTCTCTCTCTCTCTCTCTCTCAGGCCCACATTTTAATGTGTATACCCGTCAATACAGATACGCTCGCAACTATGTTGAGCAAAACGGCTTCACTCCTACCTGACGCGCTCTTTGCAACACTTGGCGTGCCTCGAGCCGAAGAGAATATCAAGGAAGCGAAACAGGTAATAGTCTTCTTATTTAAAAGCTATCCTATACCGCACCCAACTAACAATACCACCAGGGCATCGACCACGAACTTCGCCGTGCATGCGAAGAGGTCATCTCTTTTTGTGCCAACCCCATCTGTGAACCTCTGCGAACGTGGACTGACAGGGTCTATGCACACGAAAGCAAGCATAATGCCCGAGCAGGCGGGAGCATGAACGTCGGCGTAAGCGCCAGTGTGTACAACGAAAACGAAGTACTCCCCCTTGTCTCGCAGGAGTGGAGTCAGCAAGCGGTGGCAGAAGACCTGGACCGCAAATTCCGGGAGGCATGTGAAGGAGAATTGCAGGCTAACGTTACACGTCTACGGTTGTATCTGGAGGATAATCGGACTGTTGGGGTGCTCGTGGACCACGTGCAAGATCGCCTCATGGACGAGTATGGGGCTTTCAGAGATCTAGTGTCCAATATGTACGCGGGTGTGCTAAGGGAAGTCGTGTTGACGCCAAGTGAATTAAGAGCAGTGTTGATGAGGGCGTGCGGGGAGAGAACCCAGGGGAAGTGAAATTTGACCTGTAAAGGCATCCACGGTAAACCTTCCGGTAATAAGTATAAGAGTAGAAGATAAGCATGTTCGTGTGTTTAATATATATGCAAATCTTATATCGTACAACGAAAGTCGTGCTTCCTTTTGCAAAATCCTGCCCTCCAGGATAGACGTCAGTAAAATGATGATTGGGTATAGATTATGTTGGTATATCTGTGACCTTCCAAATGTCCCTTGAAAACACGATTCCTATTTCGAACTCATGTGTATAGATCGGTGTGGTGGTGCTGTAAACAAAGATGATTCTTTCGATGGTAACCCGGAGAGCAATGCCGGCGAACGAGATCGGACGTCCGCCCATGGGGATGCTTCGTGTTCGTCAAGATGTAAAGATGCAGGACGGGGCCGGTGGAACTGCGGAGTAATTTGTGAGTCCTCCTCCTCTTGAAGTGGTAGTTTCTTCGCCCCGGGAGTCTTGTCGCCCACAGAATCTCCTGAAGGTGTAGGTTGGCGGCGTGATAGCGAGGCCGTAACAGGAGTCGGGGGTCTTGAAGATTTTGGAGAGCTGGGAGCAGATTTCAAGGCAATTTCAGATGATGAACGTGAGTGTGACTTGATGAAGGGAACAACCGGGCTAGAATCTTGACTAGAACCCCGTAAGCTTTCATTCTCGCCTTCCAGGAGGCGAAGTGCACTTCGCAGAGCTTCCCTTTCTGAGTGGGCTTCTTTCAGCTCTTCTTCTGTCTCCGCCCGTTTTATTCGTTCCGTTGCAACCATTTTATTTGCCTTCATAGAGTATTGAGACTGATAAATAGACACTAAGAAAAGTAGATACGAACCTCTTCGAATAGCGCCTGAGATAACGATTCAAGCTCAGCCTCCAGAGCCTGCTTTTCGTCGACCACCGCCTTTCGAGCTGCTCGTTCCTTCCGAAGTTCAGCCGCAAGCTCCTCAAGTTCTTTGCTAGGGGCCGGGGGCAGTGATGACATTGATGGTGAGTTCAGATGGTGGGCGCCATTGAAACCTGGCGACTTTGCATCCTGCGGAGTACCAGGACGGGATCCAGGATTTGGTGTCGATCCAGTGAACCTGAACTTGAAGAAGCGGCTCTCTTGATTTGTGGATACCGGTGAACTGGTACCACTGTCGATGCTAGGGGTATCTTCTCCTGACCGATCCTCTGAACGCCTTTGTTCACCTTCACGTGCACTCCAACGCCGCCAACCAACGTCCCTTGCATGACCTGAGCTATCACGCTTGAGGGCTTCCTCCAACATTTCGTTGTTAGATATGACGAGTTGAAGGTTCGACTTTGCTACATTCAACTGCACCTCAAGATCGGCTTGCGATTTATACGCTTCGCTGAGGAGCGTGGACTTGAATGATGAATGTTGTTTTATAAACGAAAAACTCTGGTGTTCGCGGAGAAAGCTTACCAGATTGATGACTCGAGAAATAACCATGTTCAGAGCTGAGCGAAGGTCGTCTTCCTGCCCATGTGAGTGGACCCGCCGAGCATCATGAAGCTCTTCCTCAATCGTTGAGAAGATTGGATGGGTTCCTGTTTTCTGCTGGGTAGCATTTAAACTGTCCGATCTTCGAGGTAAAGAGCTTGGTCCGGCATTCTTGAGAGAAGATGGAAAATGAAGCATTACTGTGTTGAGCAAGCTGCTATCGATGAGGGCAGGCCACGACCATCCACCGAAACGCTGTGTTTGGTTTTGTTGCCGATAAATTATATCAGGCTTTGAAGCCCCTAACTCGGATAATGACCTGATCGACTGCCACCTCCAAGCCAAATATATATACACTAGTAGCTAGAACATAAGCTGTAAGCGAGATGATTGGAAAGCAAAGAGCCATGACAACTGGATTGACATGTTTAAGGTTGAGAAATAATTTCTAACCCGCCGGAATATTCAGTGAGTTAGGAAGGCCTTAGCAATGTCAGTCTGGAAATGGCGAATATATTCAAGCAGGTCTTGGTCGGGAAGCGTAGAGTGGTCTAGGGCTTGTGTAAGTTGTGTTCGAAGCTGCGAGCGCCAGACGAAGGATCGACATTAGCATATATCAGCGAATATACACCCAGCCAAGAGGGTGCAAGGGCAATCGTTTGAAGGAAAAAATTACCCTCAGTAAAGCCTTGCGTCTCACGTTAATCTTGCTGCTTTCACTGTTTTCGGTCTGCCGAGCGTGTAACTCGGAGAGTGTTTCTGCAACTCTCTTGCTTTCTATCAAAACGCTTTCGGGTAAATCAGCTAGGCGTGCAAGTTCCAGCCCTGTAGGGAGAGTCGAGTATGAATTCATTTTACGCGGAGTCCTTATTGACCACACACCATAGTGATTGAAGTCCTCGGGAGCACCATCGACAATCCTGTACTGACGTCAAAACCGTCGCAACAGATTTAATTTGTTAACACACTTATACTGAAATGACATTCCGAAGCTTGAAGTTGATTGGCGGGTCCTCTATTATAAAGTCAATAATAGTAAAATCTTTTGGAAATTTGATTTATCCCCGCACATGGACAGATAGATGTAAACTTTCATTTACATGACCTGTTAGACGAAGGGTGTCGTATAAAACTTGGTTACTCACTTGATTACCGTTGGTTGGCGCGAAAGGGTGGTGGTTAGCTCGCTGAAATGCCTATTGAAAACAGTCTCATGAGAATGATTATTGGGCCAATAAATTCCTACCACCTCACGTTGTGAAAAACACAAAAGACTGAAATGGTGTTCATAGAGATATCCAGTTGAAATATATGGGACGCACTTTCAGTGCAATCAGCCCTTCTGCAATGGCGTGCGACACCCCAACCCCCTCCCTTGGGGAAGTTCCACGACCCAGTTCATCAATCAGTATCAATGAACTGGGTGTAGCCAACCCTACAACGCGCGATTTTAACTTGTGACTCTGATTTTCCTGAAATTACCCACCAAGAATCATAGCAGACGTTGCCATCTCACTTGCAAAAGTGCTCAGGTTTCTTTCCATATCATCATCATTGGAAAGGCGCGTTAGAAGCGAATCATGAATCCTAGAAGCATCATAGAGGGGGATGTAGTGCGGACGCGAAAGTCATGTTAATGAGGAATCTATACCTAAAGCTTGCGTACTCCGCGGGAACGAAACACCCACACACAGCCATAATAGCCAGAAGCCCGATCTGTCGTAAGTACGTGCTCTTACCTGATCGCTTCACAATATAAAGCCAGCTCCTAACGTACTGAAGGCAACTTACCAGACATGCTGAAAAAAAAATTAGACGAGTACTTAAAATCAACAGTGAATTGACGAACTTTGGACCTTGGACAATCTGGAAGGACGAAGAGTCATCACAATAGACATCATTAGGCACAAGCGTTCCAGCAGATTGTACACTTTCTAGAACGGGGTGGCGTCCTGATTTAATGGCCAACGTTCCTGTAAACTCTGGCCGTACTTTATGTTTCTTGAGCGACCGGAAACAGGCTCATCTCTGATTAAATTAGGCATACCATAATTCCGGACTGTACAGCCAGTCAGATGTAAATGTGTTCGGGACGATAGTTATGGTAAAAGAATTTACTAATTGATGAGTGTGCGAAAGACCACAACATGTCAAGTAATGCAACCTGATCACTGAGTGTTAGTAAATTGCATTAAGCTACCGTGAGTAAATATTACCGCCTCCGAAGCTTTGTAGAGCGCGCCGACACTAGCAAGGATCTCTGCAACGAGATCTTGCACAATCCTACAATCGGGCTAAGTTCATATCGAAAGCTTTCGCCTCATGTATAAGTATAAGACCCACTTGTCACTCAAGATTAGTGTCTCGTCCAAGGCGTCCTTCATCCTAGCATTCATTTTTTTCTTGGTAAGAAATCATATCAGCGACTGCCCCGGCGGACAAAAAGAAATCAGGACCAATTCTATGGTTGAGAACATCCACTTTCCTTTCTTCATCACAACATTGATAAAACCTTTTGGCAGCTCCCCTTCTAAATCAGATTTTTTCAGGGTGAAGACAAAGCCGCTATCCTGATAAAGGAGAGATAAAGGTAATTCATGGTTTTCTGATAAAGCACGGTTGAGCTCGAAAATATCCCCGACATTCTCTTTGTAGGTTTCACGCGCCACATCGAGGAGTCGGTTGCGGTTGGCCTCCGACCACCGTCAGGTTTTGTTTTTGAGATTAACGACGCGGCTTACCTTGACAGCATATACACGGGCATTAATTGCACCAATACCTCCCTATAATTAAATAAGCCATGTCTATATCATCAAATACAAAGTCCAACCCTCGCTGGCGCTCCATTCTCGTTGAGACTTCCAGAAACGAGGCTGTCGATCACCGCAAGCCTTTCGTCCGAAACCATCTATAAGACAGGATGAGAGTATATGCAAGGATAAACTCGCGGGACAGCGAACATCTTGGATAATTGTTAGCATCTGACATTGGCAACCGTCGAGTGCCTTCCTCAGTAGTGGTAAAATTTTAACAACATTCCTAATGTTAATCATTTGAAGTATGCGCGCAGATGCAGGTTTTGCCGAATTGGTAATCCGAACCTCTTCAGATGCAAGCTACAACATGTCAGAGGTGTCATTTTCTGCTTAGGGTTTTCCTCCGAAAACGGCGCCGCGCGTACCGAAATTATAAGCTTATCGAAATCTATTTTGTTGAGCGTTTTGAGCGCATCTCTAACTTTTGAGAACCTGTCTTCAGTCTGGATAAATTCTATACGCATGGCTATAAGGAACGTATTGATGTTATAGGCAAGGTCTCCACCTTCTACAACATCAAGGCGGGCATCAATTGTTGCTTGCACTGGATTTAGGAAAAAAATTAGCGACAAATCAGGGGTTGTTCGTGTATACATTAACGAACCAGTTAACGGGGAGAGGAGGTTGACTCTAAGAAGGCGCGCTGCCATGGGTGTATATGTATGATTCAAAGTCCTGTAACGAAGTGAGTCCACGATTGAATAAAGTACTGACGAAAATGTAGGCGTACCCGAAAAGCGAATAAGCTGACTTTTTGTAAGACATATTTTCTACTAATTCTAGGTTTCTTGCGGTATCCGGATCAATCATCATGGTCCCTTCCACAGGGACGTAACATATACGTAGAGAGCCGGCGGCAAAACGGATGTTAAGTCTACTTTCTGCATATTTGAAAAGGGCACAGGTTGCAGAGAGTGCATAATATCTACAACATCAGGTTGAGTGAGATTTTTTTTAAAAGATAGGGTGTTGTATGCGCACTTATTTGAAACTGCAAGAATTGTTCCCGCTCGTTCGTCATCCTCGACACAAAGTTGGAGGATAAATTCAAGGCCTGTAGTAAAGAATGTTGATTGAAGGAGGAAAATATCGTGAGCGCTCAGGCGCACCACCAGAATCATTCCAATATTTTCTTCCAACTGGCTCCACTGGAATGCCAGGAAATTCATCTTGAATGATATCAACTAATAAAGAGCTAGATCCAGATTTCTTTCCCTTCGCTGTTCCTTCTGAAGCTGAAATGAACGTGTCCGGGATTAAGATTAGGGATGGGCTGTGCAGATGCATTTGGTGTAAGGTTTTCACATAAGTCTGGCAATCAGCCAGCTGTGAAATATAAAAGGTCATATTTCAACAGAAGAGTTGTTTCTGTTGTTGGAATGGTTACCCGCCTGAACGACCATAACCTTTCCTGTGTCTCTGTTGATGGCTGCCATGCCAATTTCACGTCCAATACCCCTTCCCTCCAACAGGGCTATTACATAGTTCCCTTCATGTCGCACGGACCCAGAGGTCAATGGCCGAGCGGTAGTTGGCCTTGATTGTGCTGTCCATGGGCGACTCTGAGACGTTATTGGACGAGAACTTGACTGTGCCGTATTTTGTCTGCCTGAACTTGTCTCCAGTCTCGAGGAAAGATCAGCAGAAGGTCGTAATGGCGGCATTAAAATCCACAAAGACCGCGTAATCAACCCCTTCTAGACGTTATGCGGAGTCTGGAGAATTTTTGCCGTTTGGCTTAGTAGAAGCGAAGTGGCAAGTCATTTAATGAAAGAGTAGCATAGCCACGTGATATTTTCATAAGGGCAGGTTATTTCGTGGTCGTCGCGTAAACGAATTGGGATTGCCTCATCGCGCCAAGGCACTAACGTACATTGTGGTGTTTATGTATGCTGACACTCACAAGAATAGCCCGCAGCCCTGAAGCGCTCCCTTCGTCTGTCATATAAATTTTTACGTTAAAAAGCTTCCACTAATAATGATATAACTTTGAACAGGGAAAAGGCGGTCTGAGGGGTATAGTCTGACCTGTTATTATGCGGCGAAATATTGAGGAACGTATTGATTTCAAAGTTAATAGGTCCGTGTAGTGAAATATCCCGAACGTACTTGAACATTATCATATACACGTGAAAGCGATGCACATAATATCAAAACGCACCTCGAGAGACGAGTATTGTTTACTCAGGAGGTTTCCATGGTATCATTGTCTACAGGTTCTTGCTTCCCCACATAACATCCTGTGGATGGGCTCCAAATGTACTCGTGATTCAGGATACCCGTGAGGACCTTGTATGCCCTCAGGTCCGCATACGGGACGCCGGTTCGTGGATCCAAATACTTGGCTTGTTTGCCAGTAATTGGACACATTACTTTAGGTCGAGCTTTATGTAAACGAAATTAGAGATTTACATGTTGACTTAAGAATTGGACTTACCAAGCGGCCTACCCCTCCCTGAGTAGACACGGAGCTCGTCCCATTTCACGTGGTCGCCAAACATTGCCGACATTGTCTCGTTCCAGGAAGCCTTGGGAGTACTTTCATATTGGGAGAGCTCGTGGACAACATAATTTTTTGCTATCTTCTCCGTACGTTCGACTGGTGGTAAAGCGGTTGCAGGTGGCTGTGATAATGGTGGTATTGGTGGACCGGATACTGAAGCATTAACTTGGGGAGAGTACGATATGTAATTTGTTGGTTCGAATTGTGGTTGCGCGGGGGGTTTTTGCGGAATGGATGAAGTAGTTGCATTTGGAGTAGCCGTTGATGCCGAACCTCCTATCGTAGGGGTGGAGTTCAATGTGCTAAAATTAGTTCCTGTAGCCATTGTGGTTGTATAGTTTTGTCCATAGGGCATTGAACCTGATGTGGGATTGAAATATCCATATGGATACATGGACTGAGGTATGGGATAAGCGGAAGTAGTTGGTGGGGGGACAATAACTTTGATCTCTTCACCTCTACTAACCCACCGAAGTAGTGGACCTTGAACAGTAGCCCGCACGACACGAGCTCGCTTCCGCTTTTCTTCTTCATTCTGGAGATAATCCCGGTGTTCAACAATGTTCCCCTCTTCATTGTCCAGAGCGCGTGCAATAAGTTCTGCTTGTGTATAGTTCTTTGATTCAAATTTCATCTTCTTGGGTGTCGCTGCCTGTGTTTCGCAAAGAACAGTTATATCCTTTTAGGTACCTGATGGTGGGTGGATGTTCTACCTTTTTGGCTTCCGAATTTTTCATCCGTCTGACGGTGGCAGATGTATTTAATATCGTATGTTTGCGCTGACTATGTCTCTTTTTCCGGTTGGGGCTGCTGTTTTCTTCCAGCAATTCTTCTCCAGTTTCAGCGTTAACAGCACCACCCAACGAAACGCGACGTCGAACCTCACGAGATTTGGGGGCAGGTGTCGAAACTTGAGCCTCTGGATTAAATGTTACTTTATGTTTAGCATGTGCGGCGGCCGTGGCTCTTTCGAGTTTAGAACGATTCGTCTGGGGGGGGGGGGGGGGGGGGGGGGGGGCAACGTGTTAAATGATTAAAGACTGTACTGGGATGCAGCCACTCACCTTTCGTGCCCTCTTTTCCTCCTCGTGCACAACCCTTTCTCCTGCCTCTGCGTCACCTTGTGCTTCTTCTTCATCGGTACTCTCAAAATCAGACTCAAACACGTCCTCTTCATCTATATGGTCCCCATATTTCAGTATTCTCTGGGTTGACCAGCCTAGGTATTACCACGTACCCTTGCCACTAATAAAGTCAACATCATCATCTGCCTCTTTTTCTGTGGTATCCAGTGCCATTTCAGCCAGGGCAGCTTCCATTCTATGAGACCTTTAGACCAGTCTCAGGAATTGAAAGGGACGATTACAAACCGGTTCCCTGCGGTGCTGCGCCGAGATCGACGAGCGACGAGAGATTCTTCCATTTTGAATACACGTTACTTCGAAGAGGGTCCAGTAAAAATTCCAGGAGAAAAATATACCAATCACAGAACGGAAATACGCAGATGACGACTAAGGTTGTTATTATTCAGTGACCAGGGTCAGGGCAGGGCGTCACCGAAGTGGAGCTTAGTCATCATAATCTACTAGAAGGCCTGAGTTGTCACCTCCGCAGCCTTAACATCCACTACAACCGTTTACCTTACCCTTTCTATACGATTTCTTATGTCTGGAATCGGAAACTGGCTCTGGGGGACCTCGCAACTTGACGATGCTGTCGGTAAGGCTGATGATCATCGCACTATTTCCATTCTAACATCAACCCTAGACAAAGCAACCTCCGAGCTTCTACCAGCAGGCGCGGAAGATATCGCACTGAACCTTGAAATATGCGATCAAATTCGTTCAAAGTCTATCCCTGCAAAGGACGCTATGCGAGCACTGAAGCGTAGGCTCAATCACAAGAACCCTAACGTCCAGAACTTGGCCTTGGGGGTATGTTGTATTAATTGGTGATTCAAATGAACTACACACACTAATTTCAATACAGTTGACAGACATTTGTGTCAAGAACGGTGGCGACCAATTTTTGGCCGAGATTTCTTCGAGGGAATTTATGGATAACCTGGTGTCGATTCTCAAGATACCCGCTCTGAACATCGAAGTCAAGAATAACATCTTGCGACTAGTGCAAAACTGGAGTATTGCATTTGAAGGAAAGGCTATATTGAGCTACGTAGGACAGGTATACAAAACCCTAATTAATGAAGGTGAGTAATAGCATATCAATGATATGTTTCTGGAATAATAACATGTGACATCGCTATTTAGGTTTCAAGTTTCCGCCAAAAGACCTTGCGATTGCTAATTCGGCAATGGTCGATACTCAAACTGCTCCAGAATGGATCGATTCAGAAGTTTGTCTCCGATGTCGCACTGCCTTTACCTTTACGAATAGGAAGCATCATTGCCGTAATTGTGGTCAGGTCTTTGATCAAGCCTGTTCTTCAAAGTTTATGCCCCTGCCTCATTTTGGAATTACTCAAGAAGTTCGGGTGTGTGAAGGGTGCTATTCAAAGCTTACAAAGAAGGCGGACAAGATGTAAGTACCAGAACACATCTACATCATCGCACAACTAAGTGTTATTCTAGTGATAAGGGCCATCGCCACTCTACAAGCTTACACGGAGCCCGAAACCGAAACGCACGTGAATTTGCCGACGCAGAACTTCAACGAGCAATTCAGCTATCACTGCAAGAAGTCGGTAACGCTCGTCCAGGATATACACCATCACAGCCTTCTCCATCAAACTGGCAGTACTCTGAGCCTCCCATTGTCGATCGCAGTTCTCACCCCGATACGAAGTATTCTACTACTGACGAAGAAGATGACCCTGATCTCAAAGCTGCCATCGAAGCCAGTCTGCGGGAAGCAAACGCTCCAAAGCCCAGCGCCCCAGTTGCTCTTGACTCACCGAGAATCGAACACCCGTCTTATTCATACGCTGGGCCAGGATATTCCCAGTCATATCCTCCGAGCGTTGCACCAGCGCCAGCACCACCAGCCATCCCCAACTACGATCTTGAACCATTGGAGTCAGACGCTATTCTGACTTTTAGCCAAACAATAGAGCAGGTCGAAGCTCAAGGTGGCAGGGACATATCCCGGTACCCTGCTGTGAATGAACTTTATGACAAGGCCAGCAGCCTCCGACCGAAATTAGCTTTGAGCCTTGATGATACTGGTCGCAAAGAACGTATGTTTAAAGTCCTTGGATTATTTTCAGCTACTGATATTCCACACAAAGAAATGCTTTCCGATATGCATGACAAACTGTCACAAGCTGTGAAGCTATACGACAAATTGCTCACAGAGCAAGTGGCACACCCCCGTTGGCGATCACCTCAAACTATTACAAGTCCATCAGCCCCCACCCCCGCTTCCTATCAGCAGGCCAACTCTAGTTACAGTACCGGGTACAACACAGCTAATGGCTATAGTCAATGGACGTCACCAGTACCAGCTACTGCTGGATACCAATCCCAGCCTGAAATACAACGACAGCCTCAGTCACCACAGATGGCCTACAATCCCGTCCCTCCGGCCCCAACTCATTACTCTAACCAACCGCACGCAGAGTCCTCGCAATCGCAGGTACAATGGCAACAACAACAGCCTCAATATACTCAGTCTAGTTTACAATACGCCCCTACACCAGCCCCGCCGCAAGCGATCATCCCGACCCAACTTCCTCCCCAACCCCAAAGGCAGTCATCATACACTGAGCCTTCGCAATATCACCAATATGCCATGTCACCGCCGCCCCAAACACAAAGCCAGACCCAAGGCTTGCCCCCCGTCTCACTCCCTTCTCACCACTATCAACACTCGATCCCATCATCGCAGCCTACGCCAACGCCCGCACCTGTTCTCTCCGCCCCACATTCACCCCCAGCCCAATATGCGGCAGCTCTTTCGCAACCAGGAAACGTATTACCATCGTCTTCGCTTAGCCGCCACAAGACAGTATCCTATGCTTCACCGCCTCAACCTCCACCGGCAAACACTCATCTCGGTCGGAGCAATACCGTTACTTACCAACATCGACAGCAAGTCCAACAACAGCATGTTCCCACTCCCGCACCACTACCTCACTTCCCTGTCGCACCAACATCGGCACCTCAATCATTCCCAATGTACGCACCGTCGATACCTACAGGCGTGGCACAAACAGAGGAGAGGAAGGAGGCTTTGTTGATTGATCTCTGATGGTCCATGGTGCCTTGTACACGAGAAGGGAGCTCTTATCTTGTGTATTTACTCTTCCTCTATCCAGTAGATTGATATTTTTGTTTTCTCATAGTTATGCACTGTGATAGAGAAACTCGATTTCCTGACATGACCTGACTTGATCGAATATATACTTCTAAGTTGGTTAATTGGCGGTCTATGATCATGAGTGGAGATCACTTTGGTCGAAAAGAAGCGCTCGCCATTCCTGTGACCCATTTCACGTGACTCATTATTCTTTTTCCCACGTCGATCCCTATAAAAGCTTCTTTTTTTTTTTGCCAGTTCTTGTTTTGCACAGTGCCCGCTCGTCCCGATTTCTCCCACATCGTAAGGTGGGTTCTGCGTTTTTATTTTCATTTCTCTGATGAGTACTTGCTATGGTCCGTGTTTCCAAGAGGCGACTAGACACCGCCGTTCAAGTATGCCGACAAACAACTTTACCTAGCCTTCTGATCCTTTTCTTATTACACACTCAACCGCTTCAACACAGTATCTTACTGAAATCTACGTTTTCTAGTTGGTTCCATCCTTCATTCCCCATCGTAATTTTTCTGGATTCAATTACCACAAGGTGAGCAATTGTTTCTTTTTTCAGTTCTTCTGTGGACATGTATCGATGTGATGACCCTTGCTATGGTCCGTGTTTCCAAGAAGCGACTAGACATCGCTGCTTATGTATGCAGACAAATTTTCTTTTACCTAGCTCTCTGATCTTTTTCACTTGACTACACTTTTTGGCCACCTGATCAACAAAACATTGACAATCCTCTTATCTAGGTTTACCTTGGACCCTTCCTTTTACTTTGTGGTTTGGGGAATGTGTTGATCTGATCGTTGTTACTTCTTAAGTCAAGTTTACATATATCTCGGAAAATGACATTTCTTTTATCACTTACGAAGACCTACTCTGAGTTTATCCAGAAGCCTTCCCTGCTACTAGATCATTCACGAAAGAAAGCATTTCCAATACGCTCCGATACAATTAGGATGACCGATGAGCTGGGGAGAACAACCGAAACATAATTTTGCGACCAACACGAAACCGTAGATCAAACTCAATAAGTATGCAATAAGTAACTTAAATACTACTCCCGGAGTCCCTGATATTCAAGGAATCCGAAGCGCTTACTGGACAGCCTTGAGTTGGGCCTACACAAAACAGATCAAAAATCTAGAAACCGGTCCAGCAAGGACAGCAGGCGGACATACCAAAAGTGTCGTCGAAGCAGCTGGACAACCCACTCCAGGGCCTTGTAGATTCTGCAGTGTAACCAACGACGCATTAATGCGCGCAGCCTTCGATTGGTTGGAGTTGTCGGTAGGGAACGATACAGCAACACTGGGGTTATTCACTGCCTTTCCAGCTGCTACGTTCGCACTCAAAGCCTAAAAACAATAATGTTTATCACATGAGTAATCCATGAGGCACTGAGAAAGCCTCCAAGTCTGACCTTGATGAAAGTATCCCTATCGGGTGGGCAGGAACAAGGGATCTTGACGACTTGGCCAGCTGCATTGGTAATACCATCACAGTCGCCAGTTCCGGTGGGGTTGAGGCCAGAAGGGTGGCCCAGGTCAGGAACGAGAGCAGGGTCTACACCACCTGCTGGGGCGGGAGCGGGTGCAGGTGCAGCTGGAGCAGGTGCAGGGGAAGCAGGAGCCGGAGGTGCAGTCCCGTCCTGGATGGCCTTTTGTTGGGCAAGGAAAGTTGTTGAAGCTGCGGGACACCCAACACCAGGACCTTTAAGATTTTGGAGGGTCACGAGGACTGCAGACATGCGAGCAAGTTGGGATTCCTTGGAACCGTCTGTAGGGAACGAGACAGCAACTGAGGGATTGTTAACGGCCTTTCCTGCGGCGACGTTCGCACTAAGGGACTTTAACAACTTATGAGTAAAGTGGAGCGGAATAATAGTGGTTTTCTCACTTGGATGAAGGCGTTCCTATCAGGAGGGCATGAGCAAGGGATCTTGACGACCTGGCCAGCTGCATTGGTGATTCCGTCGCAATCACCAGTACCAGTAGGGTTGAGACCCGAGGCGAGACCGAATTCGGGCACTAAGGAGGGATCGACACCGCCAGCTGCAGGTGCCGGGGCGGGCGCGGGCGCTGGGGCTGGTGCAGGCGCTGGGGCCGGGGCTGGAGGCGGGGGAGCAGTCCCATCTTGGATGGCCTTTTGTTGGGCAAGGAAAGTTGTTGAAGCTGCGGGGCAACCAACACCAGGACCACTGAGATTCTGAAGGGTCACGAGGGCTGCCGACATTCGAGCAAGTTGGGAATCCTTAGAGCTGTCTGTAGGGAACGAGACAGCAACCGAAGGGTTGTTGACGGCCCTTCCAGCGGCAACATTCGCGTTCAGAGACTTGGGGACTTGTCAATAAAAACCAGGACGTGCGGTTATAAATAATCCTCACCTGAATAAAGCTTTCTCTGCTCGGTGGACACGAGCAGGGGATCTTAACGACCTGTCCTGCTGCGTTTTTAATTCCATCGCAGTCACCAGTGCCAGTGGGGTTCAAGCCTGAAGCAAGACCGAACTCAGGGACCAGAGAGGGATCAACATCTCGCCTTACTGGTGCGGCGGAAGTGGCTGTAAAGATAACTGCTGCCAATGGCAGGACAGAAAGGGAAAACTTCATTGTAGATAGACAACTGGTTCACTGCAGGATCTTAAAATTTAAAGAGTGTCGGAGTCGCAGCGTCAAGCCTGAAAGAAAGTATGATACGCCCTGCGTTGAGCTGCTTCGTGTGTTGGGCCGCACGGGGAAGTCGACTCAGTCGACGAGAGAAAAGAGAACAAGGAAAGGAAAGGGAAAGTGGGAATAAGAGCATTGGTTTCGGGACGAAGAGTCCTTTATGGCAACAAAATGGTCACCAAACATTTGAATCAACCGATCACGACCATCAATCCCAATTTGATCTTGTCATTATCGCAACCATGTGCCCTCCACAATTCCCTCTCTCATAGCCCATCTCTTCGGTTTATACAATTAATGTACCGCCTTCAAGCGCTCGAACTGGTAAATACAATAAATTCGTTTCTCAATCCCCCGAATCGACTCGAAATTCACCTTCACACCCGATATCGCCACCCGACACCGTTTCTCCCACTTCTTCCCTCGCAACCGATCCGGGAGCCAATATGATGATGTCTGTTCTCGACGTAACCTTCGAAGACCTGAAAAGCACATGGTAAATCTACAGATGCTACTGTGCCGTTACTTTGACAGGCGCCAAGTCTAGCAGACTTTCGTCGGTGCCTTCAGTGCTTAATAGACACTTTTTGGACGGTTGTCTCACAACACCAGCTTCTGGGGAATGTGATACTTTATCCTTTCTCTTTTATATATGTGATTGCCTCTAGAGCTACTTTGACCTTGGGGAACAATTCTTTTCAAAAATATCCCCGTCTTCAACTTTCGGTCATATCGGAGTTCTGTCCAAGGGACTCGTTAGTTTTAACCAGTGCATATGGGCCCATGTATGCAGAGGCACCGGTCATCGCTTATGGAAGGACTAGTTTAGTTAACTGCAATAAATAAATCCTGCCCCTTTTCTCTATAGCCTCAGATTTGAGTCAGTTGATGATCATAATGTCAGGTTAATCTTGCCAAGATCTTGACGAAAACCACATCGTCATCCAAGGTTATGCTGGAGAAACCCGCTATTTGAGGTCCTATTCTCTAGCTTTCACTTACAATGTCTAAATCCAAATTGATCTTCCATCTCGGAATAAGAATACTTTCCAGCAGAAATGCAATAAGTAAAGAGTTCCAACGATTATAACAACAAAAAATAACAACCACCGTTACAATGCACAACATTAAAGCACACGCGTGCGCCCATCGGTAAGAGGGCTGACTATAATTACCGGGCAATTCCCATTTTCAAAAGGGCTCCAGCGACATCTACATCGTCCCATCGTGTATCTGTGGGTGCGTCGCCTTCGAACGACGCGTTCTTCCGTCTCTGGATGTGATATAATGTGTTCCTGAAATGTCGTGTGATCATCTCGGGTGTTTGTACACCCTCGATCAGGCCTGGAGGCGCTCGTTGTGAAGGGTGGACATCTGGCGATGATATGTTGTCGATACTCGACGTAATTAGTTCGACGAGACTGTTTACAAATTTGGCTGCGACCTATCCAAACAAAAAAAAAAGTCTTTAGTCAAAAGAATAACTCGGGCAAAAGTGGTCAAAACGTACAGCCGGTGCACCACGATCGAAGTAATATAGATAATGATCAAGTGCATCGCAATAAAGTTGCACTGTCACGATCTCCTCAATCGCCGAATTGGCAATCCGCAGCGACTTCTGGAGGCATTCCAGAACGCGCTTGCTATCCTGATATGGATACTATCGAAACAACTCATCAGCTCAATACAGGGAGATAAAATTGCAATTTGAGTACGTACTGCTTTCACGCTGCCCTCACTATTACTGTCCTCCTTCGACGCAACCTTTTCTGTCGACTCCTTCTTTTGTGACTCCCCCTCTGCGTCAGCATCTGTGGGTGGAGGTGCTTCCTGCCACCAAAGATGGCTAGCCAATCCAACAGCAGTTGCTTGATGACTCTTCTTCAGCAGTTTAGCGCCATGTAACGCCGCCTTGGTGATCAGCGTATCATAATTGTCTACACCGAAAACCTTGGCACCAGCTAGTGTTCCTATAATAAGGGTGATGGCCTGAAGCTGGGCCCGAGATTCTGATATATTGTCTTCATAGACGCTGAATGCCTGGACGTAAAAGTCATATGTAAGGTCCTCGAATCCACATTCATCGGCGATTTGCGCAGAAAGGAGGAAGAGGCGGAGAGCGATTGTGGGGGCCTCGATTTGGGTGGACAGAATGGAGGTGAGTTGGCGCACGAATTTGAGAATATTGGTAGCTTTCGTTTGCCAGTCTTCCTCCTATAATTTACACTGGTTAGACAGTAAGAAAGAAAGTAGCTCTTGAAAAATACGAACCACATGTTCTCGGTTTTTGTACCGCCGACAAAGCTTGATCGAGGATGTGATAAGGGCAGGGAAGGTAAAGCGCATACGCTCACCACCCGCGTCAAAGTGCCGCCTCGCAACTTGTAGAAGCTAAATACCTCTTCAGTCACCGATGCCGTATGGACACTAAAGAATAATACCTCAAATTGAACATCCAGTGACTCTGCACGGAAGAGATGCACCATCCGTGCTACCCATCCCTGTTCCTCCGCCATTTCTTCCCTCTCCACGAAGAACGGCCCTTGTCTTCTCATATCCTTGATACTCGACTGTGATGCATGTAGGGTATGCGTTGCAGCAGCTCCAGGAGCGCTGGAATCCGACTGGTCCTTGATCAAAACATGGCACAATTCAAGGACACCATCTACGTCTTCGGGAGATTCAACGATGGTCTCGTTCTTCAGAACGGAAGAGATAATGGAGTGGGCGATAGATCGACGTGTCGAGAAGAGTTGCCGGGTAAGGAGTGGGGAATAGTTGGGTATCGCAAGAAGGGTAAGGACTGATTGATAGGAGTTGATGGGAGCAACGAGAAGTGCCGAAAGGTTCGAAGTGGTTTGTGGGGCATGCAGATCAGGGCTAGTGAGATTAATACCATCAGATCAATGCAGAGTAAACAGATTTGGACAGACTCACTTGTCCGCAAATTCCTTCGTTTTCTCGGCAGCGAATCCAAGTACTTGATCTACATACTCCAACCTATCGGGATAACAGCTGAGTGACAAATTTGTTAAAGACACAAGAAGAGCTGTGATATCTTGTATCGACAAGTCGGGCCGTGCCTACCCCAACACAAAATCAGACACCTTTCCTTTGGATTTTACATCAACATACCTTGATAAGCTCCACCACCTGTTTCCAAAATACTTCAAACAACTGAACATCCTCGGGTACACCCCTGAACTTGCGCACGGGAGATCCTTCCTTACTTTTGCCTTTCCCTTGTAGATGTCCGCCGAAACCCCCGTCCAGGTCGCTAGATGAGGTAGGTGACTGGGTATCGGATTCCGATGGCGTTTGAGGGGTGGGTGGAACAGAGCCCCATGCATTGCTTTCCGCTGTTGGAGATGCGGCGTGGTAGGCACCATTTTCGCGTGCTCTTGCTTTCTGAATCTTCACTTTTTCAGCAAGTCGACGCGCTGCGGCTTCCTCTTGTCGTTTCGTTTCATCGGGATCCTCACTTTCAGCTTCACGGGCAGCGTATGCGGCCAGCCGGTCGATTAGTGCTATTACAATCTGTTTGATGTTGACCTTGGGGTGTAACTGGGCCGTAGCCGAGAGGAATGGTCCGAGAGTATGGAGGTGGAACTCGTCTGTGAAGACCTAGAAACTGGAATTAGAACGCGCGAAGGTATGTCAATGGAAGGATAAATGACGCGCCTGAATCACAACTTCCATCAAATATTCCTGTGCTATTACATCTTTGCAATTCACGACCTGTTCGAGGATACTAGGCAGTATTGTACGTTGATACATTTCAAGATCGACGCCGTCGAGTTGGCTGAGACGAACAAGATTGGTGCCGACGAGAATGCGAAGCTCCCTGCGTTCCATTTCGCGCTTCTCGCGGTCGCGTGAATGGCCCTGATGCTGTAAACGAACCCAAAGTTTGTTCATCTCGATAAAGTTGGTCAGAACGAAAGAAATCGAGTCTTGAAGGTTTCCGGAAGGACTATATTGCATCCTTTAGAACCACGCAACCGGTATAGGTAAAAATTTACGCACCCAGCGTCGATTCCGACGGGTAGATGATCCCTTGTCTGGCCGCTGAGATAATGCCGAAGGAAAAGACCACGAATTGGGTGCAAGACACCGCGCGACATTTCCATCATATCCTTCATGATTTCCTTGATAGGTGCATCGGGAATGGACATGTATACTGACCCAACGGTGATCATAAGGTACAGCCGCGGGATAATGTTACCAGCATATTGTACAAGTTCATACAGGTCCGCAAGATGGTGCCGTGATTGAGTGTGGGCATCGTATAAGTAGTTGGAAAGGTGTCGCAGTGCGTCGAATACAGCCATGTCTGTGTACACTGTCTAGACTGAAAGAATATTCAAACTGCGGAGTAATACGCACATAGTTCGTAGTATTGCTTGGGCGACAATGACGACGTGCGTAATTCAGCCAACATCAAGCTAGCACTCTTCAAAGCATCCATAAGCTGGTCCAGCTCCTACATATCAACGGAATGTCAACCTTCGCAACTCTCGGAACTGAAAATTGAGGAGCTGTATTACGCACGAGATGCCGCTTCATCTGTTGAACCTGTATTTTAACAGTGTTCAGGGCCTCACTGAGGAGCTTCCCCTCCTCCACAACTGGGAGCGTGGCCATAGTGGTTGTCGGATGAATTCAGCAGCGCCCAGAGACTCAGAGTCCACTGTCGCTGTTGGAGGCGATGGGTAATGTCAAATTCTGTTTGGCCGCAGTTTGGCTCGGTTTGTCAGGAACGGAAACGGAAATACAATTTACTCACAACCTTTATGACCCAATCTGCAAAACTGCTGGAGCACGACATGGGTGAAGCTATCGAATGGACGCGAGATTTTCTATCATAAGCAAGCATTTTTGAGTCGCAACTCCAGAGCCGGCCATGCGCTGAGCAAACGTCAAGATAGCGTGTACTCAGCCACCAGGCATTTGGGGTCTAGAATTACCGCGCCAAATGATCATCAAGGGCTAAATGCATTCACGACTCGCGACAATTCACCTTATACACTTCACTCGACAACACTCATCTATCCGGTCAGGTATCAACAGACACAAGGATTCGGCCGAATTCACCAAAACTCTATCGTTCGTTTCATGCGGCCCCCCGTCGAACGTGGAGTGGAACCGGGAACACGGAACGGAAGCCATGCAAACATCTTACATGATCCCTCATTCACAGGCTTTCATTGGCAATATATCGCTCGGACCCAAATTCCGGAGATCCCTCCTCTCCAACCGTCTTTTTGTCTTTCGGCCACGAGGCGCTGGCGAGGCGGACCATGTATCCATACAAGGACGCATCAATATCTTGTGATCTGATAGTTAACAGAATTTGGGGTGGCTGTGGAAAAAATCCTTGGGTCTCACGAATTCTGAGGGTTCCATTGCACTCGAATCTCTTGATAAACCTATTGCGATCTGAGGACAGCTGCAACGAATTAGGGGTCACCCCATTTCCTCTCTCCTCCCAACGGGTATCTATAATTGGCCCCGAACTCGACTTCCTTGGTCTAGCTCATCTTGGACGGCGTCTCGCTTAAACTTCAGGGCACCAAATTTTGAATTTTCCATCACACTCTCTGGTAGTGGTCCTTATTGTCTACAAGCGCTCGGCGCTGTGGATATATCCGGTGAAACTGGTTATATTGGGCGAAGACAATAAGACAGAATTGGCTTCTCCTCCTAGCTATACCAAGCTATAGGACTTTTTAGCTACTGTTCGGCCTGCTCTAGATGAAGTCAAAATCTATAAAGGCAAGGTACGTTCGGAGACGTTCAATAAGTCTACCTGCAACCTACACTCTAACCACCGCAACCCTCCCTCCAAACCTCTTCACCTCTCGCGATATGGACTCATTCTCTCCTGTCACCATCACCGTCGAGGATTCTATTCCCACCAATGAGGAGGGCAGCGGGAGCGGGAGCACCGTCTACTGCGTGATTGCTTAAATGGATCGACCACCATGAAAAATATCTTATCGTCAGTCCATCTCGAAGTATCCGGGGCGCGACGAATCAACTGAACGAATTTAATTTCAGACTATCATGACCCCGACCATAGCATGCACCCACAATACACACACCCCCAGCATTCACACCATTGCTAGTATCATTCATCACCAGCATCACGCCATCATCAATCATCACCAGCATCACTCATCGCTCACCTTTGTCCAGCTTTTGACAGAGCGGCAAATTATATTATTATCTACTTCGTTCTTCGCTGTATTCTGTTGGAGGGTTTTAAATATAGGAAATTGTACTTTCTCAACATAAAATGGTTCTATTTCGTTCTCTACTGTACTATTCTGTTGGACCATTGTACGTATAAATACAAAAGTAAAAATGACAAAGACGTACTCTCAGGGCAGAAACGTGTCCTCGCCTTTTCATTGCTGGAAGCATAAAACGGGAACTCTCGCTCAGTTCATAGGGATTGATGTCTCAACCGGACTATCTGAAAATTCATCCTAGATCAGCAGAAGGTTTCCCATTAAATTCTGGATTGAATCATATTGTAACTTAATTGGCGTCTCCTCCGAGTCGATAACCATTCCCTCACCAGAAAATCCTCGAGGTTAAAGCTTTGTAGTCACTTATTTCCCCACGAGACGGCCAGACGACGAGGTTTTGTGTGTGGATCTCTCGACCTGCCCGTTGTATATGAAGCCAATTTAAGCATCGAGCATGGATCGCAGTCGTCAACGAGACTTTACATTTGCTGCGACTAGGCCCCCCCGAGACTTAAGCCTTTTTTTAACACCTGATGCTTGAAATAGCGGAGCCGCAGAGGAAGGACCTGACAAAAATGAAAATCTAACTGGGGTTGGATGCCAAAAATAACCGTGACGATGACATCTATTATTGACTTGTATTTGTTTTTCTTTCGCTTGAGGCTCGGACCTTCCCGAATCCCGACTTTCACTCAAACCACTACCCGCCAGCGTATATTATTTCGATAAACTAAAAAACGGGCTCCGTGTCTCAAGTGCACTCGTAATACACTCTTTCACTAACTAGGTTTCATCGCGTTCCTTGTGTTCCTGAAGCAAAATTATTTAACAACCCCCATTTCGGTGAGCCTGGACCACGACATCTCGAATGGCGGAGATGAACTTTACAGGATGACCTTCTTCATGTCCCTTATGGAAACTGCAAAGCTTTGGAGGGTTCTCACGTATTCAACATGCGTACCGGATACCTAACTGGTAGTGCGGTTCATCGCCCTCAAAGCTTTCACGGAATAGCTCGATTGGGTTTCCTGCACCGTGCATGTATCACATATGGGGCTGAAATTTTCAAATTAATCCATATTTTCAACTTCTACTGCCACCATGATTCAATCTTTCTTCTTATGCGCCACCCTTATTGTCTTTGCGGTTCGCAACCAAAAATACCGAATTTTAGAGACCGGAGAACAATTGTCAACACACGTCATACAACTTGGCGGGCTTCAACTAGGGTGCTCAATCCCGCCCAATATGAGTTTTTACTAGATGTTCCTCCCTCTGTTTTGCAGCTTTATAGAATCTGGCTAGAAATACAAAGCAGGCGAGTTCAGCACCGCCCCAACTCCAAGCAGACTTTCGAGACCTCATCCTGATAAATCATGGACTCGTTTTCCGCCGTTACGCTTTTCGAGGAATCCATCCCCACTAATGAGGAAGATGACGGTAGCGGTAGTACCGTCTATTGCGTTTTTGCTTAAAAACCTTGGCACAACAGTCTAGCCACCACAGTGTAGCTTCTGGTGTTAGTCCACCCAGTCATTATTGTGATTTTTGTTATTGATTTTTTGTTCAGACCACGCAACCCATTCCATTATTTTGATGCATCACATTGTCGTGTCGACTTTCCCCTCCCTTTTATGGAGGGACGCATGTCGTACACACTATTTATTCATTTCGACTTCAACTTCAACCCAATCCTACTTATAAATTTCGGCTCAACAACCTAAAACTACTATATCAATACTACTATTCCGACGAATACGAGAGGAGAGCAAGAGGGGTCATTGAAATACGCATGTGTAATCAAATAGACTTCCTAAAGAGTTGTAGACGTCGAAAAATCCTCGCCGACTATGTCCGATTGTGCCCCACCCCCCACTTAGTTACTATACATCACTACGTACTGGTCACAATTTTGCTCATCATCCCCTGTACCTTTTACAATAAATTTATTCTGGAGTTGATAACCCTCTTCTCCCGTTACAGAGTCCACCTCTCGATACCAAGGTTCCTCACCAGAGCCCCTACCTAGACTCGTCGCATCCATAAAGTTTAAAGTTTTTTTCCACATGAATTGCTCCTCCAGCCCCGATGTTCCGGAGCTTCGACTCAGCGAATACATTACGCTTCTCAAGTTCCGCCAATACACCTTTGCCGATCACTTTCTAAATTTAGTCACCAGCCGGGCGAGTCTTATTGTTGAAGAAAACGTGATACGGGCCAGAACAAAAAGGATCCTCCGTTCGGTCAAATGATAGAGGCCGCTAGCCGACCGCCTTATCGTTCCTCTCACCTTCACTATGACTCGGTATAAGCCCCAAATCTCGAACCTCCTGATAGTTCGCGGGAATACACGAGATTCACATCCCCACTGTCTACGAATCGGAGAAATTTTGTTCGATGATCACAGTTCAGTATAGAAACTAGTCGCAGATTTGAACCCGTCATTTCTGTGAAACAAAGATCATCGTCCCAACCCGGTGAGTGCAGAGGAATCGAAGACGAAATATACTTGGAGTTGTAATGGATGTCCTTCTATGATGCGACCTTACAGGGAAAGTTCCCCTTTCCGGAGCATATCGGCTATCCCGCATTTAAACATAAGTCACCGACTGCCCGCCAGGGGCTCTTTTAACCACGGTATGTGTATAGTGGGTGTACATCCATGTCACGGGGCAAGGTTTGATCATGAAACTAAGCGAGTTATTTGTATAGGAAGCGTGATATATTGTCGTGATATATATTCCCGCGAATCGATTTGTGATGATCTCCTTTTTGTTTCTTTGCGACGGAATCACTGCGTGATCATTCATCGAGATCGCCTTATTGTTCAAGGCGCTGACGGACATATGATAAGCATGCGACGCCAGACCCATAAAACTTCACGGGTCCCGGCCAGGGCTGCCTGATATATCTAGGTTTATTGTTAGGGACGCGATGGATTAACCTGGAAGAGATTTCAAGAAGTAAAATTGCTGAAGACAATTAGAGGGCCACCCGGTATGTCTGGATTTTCACCGAGGACGTTCCAGTTCACCAAAAAAATCCCATGTCGTCGCTCTCAACGGTTGAGTATAAGAACTGGCCATACCCGGAGCAAAGTCTGTAGGATTTTATCCCACTTCGCCTTCGTTACTCCTCTTCTCACCGCCCCTCACCGTCTTCTTCAACTCGCAACTCCCTGAGAAATGGATTCTTTCACCTCCATCACCACTTTCTTCTCGGGACCTGCCACATCTAAAGTTGAAGACAGACTACCTACATCAGACGAGGAGTCAACGAATTCGGGCAGCACTGTCTACTGCGTTGTCGCTTGAGGTATCCTCGCACAGCGGTTTCTCACCTGGGCCTTATTATGCGTGAGGCAACCACATATATCGCTGGGCTTCATCCTGGAAATTCTAACCAGCATTTCGTACCTACAGATCTATCATTATGGGCACGCCCTATTAAAATGCCGAGGAACATCTTTGGCTACCAAAATTGAAGGGGCTTTCGTTTTCTAGGTCTCGTGGAGGGGGGGAATATTGCGCCCTTTTATTTGGCGCGCCCCGTATTTATTACATTCGAATTCTTTGTAACCTGTTGTATCATCTGGGCGGATGGGAGTTTTGTAGAGGGTATTACTTACGTAAATAATGGCCACCTCTGGAATGGCCGGGATTGTACAATGTACTTATAGCTTTGTATCACGATCCAAATTAAAAAAGAGGTTAAATTCTCGTGAGCACTAAAAGTCTGAATCGATACCGAGAGCGTCTGTTGTCGGCTAAATCATGGTTTCCTGCCTTCATCACATTGTATCTGGAACTGTTGTATAGAGTCGGCCCAATTATATTAGTCTATACTTGTTAGTTGAAACGTTGTTGAGCGCAGGAGTGATCGGCCGACTCCGAGTCCAACCCCATGCCAAGCCCAATGATGGTATTTGACTCTGGAGCCTGTGCCAAACAAAGGCGGTAATTTTGAGAATCGTGACTGCTTCGTGCTGTTTGCCACGTCTCACCAACGTCCACCTCCAAAATCCCGACCTTCAAAGAAAGAAATGTCGGCAGCAGCTCGTGCAGAAGCCCGAAGAAAGGCAATTTTGAGCAGAGGCTCTGACCGTCTCGCAAAACTGACCACTTCAGCCAGGGGTGAGGATGCACCAGCGTATATGCATGACGGTGTGTGAATTCCGTTTGCTGAAGATTCGCCAGCTGACTCAAACTGACTTGTAGATCCACCCCTGCCCAATATTTCCAGGAACTTTGTTGGTGAAGAAACTACGATGCCTGTACCTCCAAATCGCGCGTCTCCGACCCCATCTCCTCGGCCGAGCCGTATAGCCCCAACGAACTCGAGTGACCCCTTTGCTGGCGCTGATCCCTCTGTGTGGTCCCCCGATCAGCAGCGGCAATTTATGCAGGCTCTCATGGGAGGTGGCACTTTGCCCCAACTGGATTCTCTCCCGGCCTATACTCCGCCTGCAGTAGACCCGACGCTTCCGCCGATGGATAATCCCTTTGCTGCTATGCTCTTCCCTCAACAGGGTGGTGGAACGTTTCCCGGTGCCTCTGGAAAGGCCCCTGTCGATATTGCTGTAACCCCGCCCCCAACTCGTATGCAAAAACTGATGCCCTTTGTGCACTTGGGGACAATGTGGTGTCTGCTTGCCTATTTTGTGTTGTACCAGGAACCAAAGACTCACGAAGCTTTGGGCGGGACTAATGTCGAGAGCACGGGATTGTGGCGGAGGTGGGCTGAGCTTGGCAGTGGGAACTCAATCACGGATATGGCAGAGGTATTCAAGATTCAGATTGTGGTCAGTACTATCAATCTCTTCTCTCCACATCTGCATTGATTCGGGATCGTTAGCCTTTCTTTTGGGCTTTCACGACACTTCAAATAGTCTTGCACTCTTTACGGATATTTTCCGGATTCGTAAGTCGTCTGAACGAGTTTATATGGTCTCCTATGTCTGACTTGTATCCAGGATGCTGTACAACCTCCAACATTGCTAGCATTAGCTCTTCCGCATCTGCCACCACCTCTACCTTCTCTAATTGTGAATGGTATGAAGTATTTACAGATGGGTTCGTTATTCTTGGACGATCTATCAGGATTGGTGGTTGGTATCGGGTTAATAGTGTTGTTTTCCGGCTGGTTCGCGACCTGAGCAATACAATCCATGTATATTCATTTATTGTAGAGCCCTGTAGATTATGCTATAGCAATGACTCCATTAGGAGTCTTCAGTTGGTACTATGTTTTTCAAGTGTTTAACGAGCAACTCGTTTTCCCTGAAAAACACATCCGTCAGCAACCCGAAACCGTAGGTCATAGATGAGAAGGCCAAATTGGAAACGGAAATGTGAGTAGAATGATATTAAAGTGTGATAAGATGCATTATGGTAGCACCGCAGCCGCTCCAGTCTTCGGTCTAGGTGGCGGTATAGGAATATCAGCAGTCTTCCCATCCTCCTTCATCTTCACCTCTCCTGACGCGTCTTTTACTTTTTTTCCGAGAGTTGGTGCCGGTGTGGGCGTAGGTTTGGTCGTAGCAGGGGGAGGAGCGGTCGCGCGATATACTTTTAATGAGGGTAGCGAACCCGACGAAGGTCTCTTAACCACGAGAGATTCACGCTCTTCCCCGGGTACAATAGGGAGCCCAGATGCCTTTGCCTCTGCTTTCCATTGGAACCAAGAATTCTCCCCAGCAACATCCATAAGTTCTTTCAAAATTGTTGTTGACCATTTCTCGTGAAGGTCGAGTGTCTTTTGCTGCCCATTTGCTACGGAGCGGCATAGAATATTACACGGTGAGTTACATTGTGAAACGGAGGAGAGTTCCCTAACGCACTGAACTCAAGTTCCATCTCCGGCCTCCAAGCCTCCTGTGCCGTCTTCCGTACTTTTTCCACCTGGATGTTGAGCACGGGGTTGGCATACCGGATCCTCGGTAACTGCTCTTTCACAAAATGACTAGATAACCTATTACCACACCCAAACAGACCGCTAAGATTCTGAGCAGACATACCGAGCACCAAAGTGGTCATTTCGAAACGCGAGTGAGAGCTTGAGGCTTTTGAGGCCGGAAAGTCCCAACTTTGGCGTTGCGCTCAAGTTCGCTAGAACCTTGGAAAGGTGGGATGGCCCAGTGGGAATGAACTTTCCTTTGCGTGCCATCTTGAAACAGAGCCTTTAGCGTCACAAGTTAAGAAGGAATTTTAGTTTTGTTTACGGTTGTTTGCTTTGGAGGTGTTCAATTCAGGAACGAAATTCGCGAGTTTTGATTGAACTTGATAATCACACTTGCAATATTTTGAAAGGCAATGGGGATGCTTAACTTTTTTTATCAAATTTCCCGTACTCTTCCCCGAGATGCCAACACTTGATCTCGAAGCCATACCTTCAAATGTACTCAAGACCAAGTCGCTCTAAGTGCTGCTACTGATTCAGATGGATGTAGAAAGTATTGTGTATTCAAGGAGAAAGAATTGGATACAATATAACATTGGAATAACCTAAAGTTGATAGTAACGTCATTCTCTATTCCATTACTCCATATGAAATCAAGGGCAGAAGGTCAAAGTGTAATCGGGGTTGTTACCAGCGGTACAAGTCTTCAACCCAGCAGCATCGTCGAAGGCATAAGCATAGGCATTAGGACAGTTTCCGTGGAAATAGCTGTAAAAATCGACACCTTTACTGGAGCATTAGGATCTTCTTTATGGACGGTATCACTGACATACCGGATGAAGGGCAGGTCGCTAGGGTGTTGTGGCTTCCCGAACAGCAATTTCCGGAATTCGCTAGGGCAGATTTCAGCAAGTATATTTTTACAAGAAATGTAAATTTACCTTGGTTTCCGTCGAGGTTGGCGAGGCAGGCACTCTTACAACCAACAGGGAAACCGGTGGAGTCAAAGGGCCCCTTTAAAGGAGCAGGGCCTACGCATTATTGGTCTATCAATATGAATGGAAAAATGAATATTCTGATATAAGACTAACAATTGGGCCCCAAGTCTACGGCACACTCTGCGACTGGACATCCTGTATTGGTGGTAATCCTCATGGGAAGGTTGTAACCATCGACGAGGGAAACTAGGGAGTGTGGATCAGAGATCATGGGTCACTAAGTAAACTACAAACCATCGTAGAAGTCCTGGTTCCCATCTCCCTGTAGGGTCCATTCTGCAAGTGATGCAGGGGGGACACCCTAGAAAGGATGGGTGAGAATAGTGGACGGGTACCGGAGTCAGACAACACCTACAGTCCCGGTATGAGGGTCGCACAAGAGGCCTCCATTACATCCTCCATCCAAGCAAGAGTTTGGCCCAGGGTTCGTGGAAAAATTGCAGTTGCGTCGACCCTTATCAACAATGTCGGTCAAAGGGCTGGATGAAGTCTGGTCCAAAGGAGCATACCCAGATACGCCCTGCTTTCCAGTTATTGGGAACCTGGAAGCTGACACTGGTGAAGGCTGGAGCCTCCCAACTATGATCGAGAAAGGTTTAGATTGCCTCCGGGTGATGAAATAGTGTGCGACTTGCCCAGTTGGGAACGATGGAACGTTCGGGGCTACGTTTAAGTCCGTGAACATCTAAAATTCTCATTAGGACTGCGTTATTTCTGGATGCTGCAATAGGTACCGCCGGCCTAGCAAAATTTTAACAGAGAACGATGGCGTTCAATAAAAACTACATACCAAATGGTGAAAGGACAAGCGTTGAAAACCTGCAACAACAGTGAATATATGTATGGATTCGAGGGTGCCAACTGACCGTAAAAGTACGGGCAGCAGCCCCAGAAGCGAGGGCCAGAGCGTTGACTGCGAAGAATGATTTCATTTCTGGAAGGGAGTTGTGATCGCAAAGGATTGGAGTGATCTAAAGCTCCACTTTTTCCCTTGCTCTTTTATCCTTTCCGGCGGGCCAAATCAGGCACCTGTGGTGTGTACAACGAACAGATGCGACAAAGGAACCTTGGGGGGATATTCTTTTGCATATGCACAAGAGGGTTGCATGTGCTACATATGCGAGAATTTAACGGTTTTGCGGTGAAGGCCTGAGATGTTGATGCAATAGCAACACATGTTCTGAATCATAAGATTTGTGTCGCAGTTTCGCTTCATTACAATGGATGGTCACGAGTGAAAGCTTAAAGCGCTGCGCTGTTTCTGACTTCATTGTGATATTCCGAGAAGGACAGATTTTGTGGAGCATCATCTACAAATAGACTATTTGGCTGACGACGATTCCCAGAGCTCCCAAAAACAGTATAATATAGACACACACGCACCTGGTACCTTTGATACTTACTTGCTGCGTACGATCAGCTGGTGAAGGCGATGAAGGACTGTCGTATGTTGTGGGTACTCAATAATAGCCTTTCGATATGTATTTGATCAAGCCAAATATTTCAATTTTTCGATCCGAACACTTACAAATCGTGGCAGTGCCATTGGTCCAAATTCGTTTCTCTGGCAAGTAAAACTCAGTCCACCGAAAGCCCCACCATCTGCTGCCACAATTTCATCTTTCTTGTTGTTTTAACGTTTTACTACTGTTCACATCAATCTAGAATCTCAAAAACAGGCATGTTTAACATTCACCTCTTGAACTAGCAGTAATCTCTATGGGCCTTACTGACGCAGTGTTTATCCGACTCACCATTGGCTTGACCCTTTTTTTTTTGTTCAACCTATGCCTTCAACACTTCAGAATATATTGGACCCGCTGTAATTTTGGCCCACATTCGTTCTCGGTTTTTGCTTGACTCCGTTCAGGTTAGTTTTTAGCTTCCAGTGCCCTCCAAAGTCCGCCGCTCACCACCGGGAACAACTTCTCCCTAGTTCTTTCGTCAGCACGAATGATCCACCATCTTACTTTCAGCGGCACCCATCACGCGGTGACTAGCCATAGGTGGTATAAATATCTTTCTGATCACAAAAGTACATTCTTGAATAGATACGGTATCTCTCGCTGCACCGTACCCCAAAAGGGTACGACGCAACGATGCGCCTGGTTAATAAGCTAACCCACTATTCTTCGTTTTCAGACCTTCTTTGGTTGCTCGCCTCCCAACAGGCCCCACTTGAGCCACGAGGCAAACGTCACCATAAATACACGCAAAGGCCGCCTCATTTCCATACGCGATATAAGGCGATTTGAAATGCGCATGTGGGGTGAGTGGGGTAACCCACAGAATCTCCACAGCGCCGACGACGGGCTCACCATTCCAGTCTTTTGGGGGCGGCGTCCCAAAATCGTGAATAATTTTTCCTCCAAAGTAACTACCTCGCAACACAGTGGCTACATCCTTGTCGACGCGCCAGTCCTCAATATCTCGGATCTCGTCCACCATGACCGACTGGGAGTACTCCGAGGTGTCGCAATCTTGGTATATCGCCTTCAACGAGACATTTAGGGACAAGTGGTCACATACCCGCTTGATTACTGCGTCACTTCCTTTGAGGCGGCTCACGAGTTTATTCAGTGTGGTAGTTTCCGGAGAAACCGGATACATAAATGTCAAGCCAAATCCAAGTATTCCACCTTTTGGAAGGAACTGGGGGTCTTCCAAGGCAGTCATAAGCGCTCGTTCAAAAACACGATCGTCTGGGGCGATAGGCGTGATTGCTGGTGACAACGGGGGTCGATTCTTGCTTTCGAAGTAGAGATTATATGTCAGAGTGACTCGATGCCCTGACTGGATTTCTGTGACCTCATGCTCGACGTCGCTGTAGAATGCAGCGTACGCAACGACAGGATGGCCCTGCTCATGCTGTTGCACGGCTTCCGCTGAATCAAAGGACCATTCCTGGCCACTATGGCGCATCAGAAGGGTCCCACCCTCGTGTGGAGTCGGATACACGACAACGAGAGTCCCAAACATCTTGTCGCTACGAGGTGTGTCCTTGTGTGCCTTGAAAAAAGAACCTTTCCCTATACGACACCGTCAAGGCAACCCCTCAGTGAGTGAATACTATCTACTCACCATAAACATTCAGTTTGGAAAGCTCGGTTCTAATTGGTTTGGATTCGTCAAGTCCTGCTAACAATTGGGCGCGAATGCGGTCAACAATTCCTCCCTGGTCGACGTCGAATTTCGCAGCAAAATCGGCAAAATCTATCTTGCCTGCCTTCCTGTAGGATTCGTCGAGTACATCACACTGGTCGACACCAACGGTTGCGGGCACACAGGCTTGGACAAGTGAATCGAGATCGTTTTCCGTTGCCCGGGATAGGTCCACGCAGCTACAACAAAGAATGTCAAGCAAACATCTAGCTTTGCGTGGAACACAGGTACGAACTTTGACTGTAGTCCCCTCTTATAGAATACAACTGCATTTCCTGGGAGAAGCGGAATGGTCCCGGTGCAGAATGGAGGCTTTCGCATGATGGATGCCTTGAGAGGTGCTATACTGGTTGTGATCGTCATTTGAAAGGTACGAGGACGCAGAGTTGGTAGTAGACTTGGTATTGATGTATAAAGCCATGTTACACTAAATGCTCGGATGTTTATATGCTTTGATGTCTCGACCTAGGAGTTGCTGGCCACTATTAATGGAAAACAGTGCGTCATCGAGGGAGCCTAGACTGACTTACATACAAACAGACACCCACTAACGTTCCGAACAGGGCCTTCGAGTTAAAAATCCGCGAATCGAGGACCTGAGCGCGCGTCTGGCCCTACTCTAGACTGTAGTGATGCATGATGGGCCAGGCCAAACTTTGCCTTGGATTTGATGTTACTTAGCCCGGTCTAATGTATACTCTATGGTTTCGCTGCAAAAGACATATTCAGGTCTGAGAGGAGTTAACGCGTATAGCAATGTTAGTCTTATCATTATTTTCCCCAATTGACTATCGCTCGGTGAGAAACTTAGCCATCAACTTACCAATATTTATTCACTATATTTAGCAATATGGTGGAAATACGACTCTACTAGAATTTGACTACATACTAATACAACATCTATCCAAGTCGACTTGCAGTCGGCACATTTCTACGGGGCGTAGAGGGTCGTCCAGTCCCCCCTTCTTCACTGCTCAATTTGCCTTCGTGGCTCTTTGACCAACGGGTCCGACCTGGGCGACGAGGCAAACGTCACCATAAATGCACTCTAGACTCGCCTCATTGCCGTATGCGAGATATGACGACTGGAATTGCATAACACCCGTAAGTGGAGTGATCCACAGAATTTTGAGGGCGTTAGGGGCTTGTTCCTCACCCTGACCTCCTGGGATACCATCCCCGATATCATGTACCATCCTACCCCCATATCCATGGAGGAGAATGCTTGATATTGGCTCCTCTATTTCTCCAATTCTGGCTAGATCCGGAATTTGGTTAACCATGATGTGTCCATCGGTGTATTCTTCCTAATAAACTGCTTTGACGGATACGTGCAACGATAAACGATTACAAACTTGCTTAATCACTGCGTCGCTTCCCTTGAGACGGCTAAGAAGGTTGCCTAGATTTGATTTTCCAGGAGAAAAAGGATACTGGAAAGCCAAGCCGAACCCAAGCAACCCTCCACTTGGGAGGAAGGCCGGGTCATTCAAAGCGGTGGTAAAGGCAGCTTCAAAGCCCGTCATAATATCGGGTCGGAGAGTAGAAGGAGCGTTATCGTCCACGAAGTAAAGATTGTAAGTCAAAGTGACTCGATACCCAGATGTAACGACCGCAACTTCATGCTCTACATCGCTGAAGAACGCAACGTAGGCGATCGCTGGACCATCATGTTTGCGAACGGCATCTGCAGAGTCGAATGTCCATTCTTTCCCGCCATGACGGAGGATGAGTGCACCGCCCTCGTGTTGAGTAGGATAAACAACTACTAGAGAACCGAACATTGCTTTGCCGCGGGGTGTATCCTTGTGCGCCTTAAAGAACGAATCCTTGCCTGTAGAGCGCTATCAGTTACCCAAAGCCCAGCCTTACAATAAATTACATACCATAGACATTAAGCTTATAGAGCTCAGCAGTGATGGATTCATTCTCCTTAGATTCAGAAAGCAGCTGAGCGCTAATCATGTCAAGGAGGCGCGCCTGGTTAAGGTCGAATGTCGTGGCAAAGTCGGTGTTGTCCATTTTTCCTGCCTTCCGGTAGGCCTCATCCAATACATCACGTTGATTGACTCCAAAAGTTGCCGGCTGACATGCACCTGCAAGTGATTGCAGTGCATTTTCGGTTGGGTGAGACAGGTCAATCCAACTTATACAACTGTAAGCAACTGCTGTAGGGGGTGACCTCTAGGAAAATACATACTTTGACTTGACGTCTTCTTTATAGAATATGACAGCATTTTTTGACGAAAGAGGAATAGTACCGCTGCAGAAAGGCTGGTTTTGGGTGATGGACGCTTTGAGGGCTTGTACTGAAGTGGTAAACATGGTTCGTGTTGGGGGATACAAGTCAAATACAGCTCTATTTATGAGTATTCTCGACCTGCTACCGCGTGTCTTGGGTGTGAGTCAAATTCTACGCATCGTGTCCTTTCAAGGGCAAGCCGTGTGAGCTTGGATATTACAATGAGTCAACAGGAGCGCACCCAAGCCTAATTCGGCGGTATATTGGTACTATATTCGCATCAGGACGCCCTCCAAGGCCCACAGACCAAACACGTGTAGGAAACCTTTAGGCCGTAGTACACAATTAATATACAATTTTTATTGGGTGCTGAACGATGAATTTCGATCATGATAAGTGGACCATTGAAATGGCTGCTGATTCATGCAAGAAGGATCCGGAATGTCAAGTATAACTTCGCGAAGAGCCCCGTCCAGCGTCACTAGAACACAGAAAACGACCCTGTCATAGTAATTTGCAATCAACCTTGGGAAATTAGCGCTTAGAAATGACTCAACCTCCAATTTAAAATTTGAGTGTGGATGAGTGTATCGATCGAAGGCACCTTTTTTCCAGGGTGGGAGTCCTGATATTTCGAATGATTTTCCTGAGACGTGTATAGAAGAATTATTATTCAGGCTTGGAAGTTACTCGAATTGGCTTCTGTCGTGTTGAACCAACCCTGCATTTCGGGGACCGGTTGGGGCTGAGACCGTTCGAGTAAACACGAGATGTCACATACCCGTGACGTGACATTCGCGCAACAGCTTTTCTAAACCATTTCAGATTGTGCTAACTGAATATGCAAGGATGATCTGGTGCTATACAACTTTGAATTGTCCAGTTACAATATCAGCGGTGAATCTTCAAGTATTCGATGGAATAAAGACTCCCACCGGGTGGTACCTCTCTACACCCAATTTACCCATTTGACGCTTTCAATTGTTTTGCATACCTGGCATTTATTTTCCACGTTAACCCAGGAATCACAAAGCGCGAAGCGTCTGATCTTTTTGTGCCTCATCCAGTCGGTTTTCTGACAGTTCACGCTGTAACCGAATCGTATCTCTAGAAGTAACATCTCAGGGTCAAGGATCGTACCTACAATACCTAGGAATGATCCATTTATAAAAGGAGCGCATATGGTAGAAAAATGAACCTACCTAACAAGCTTACAGCCGCTGCAGCGGTTCATTGGGTGCTCGGGCTTAGCCATTTCAACTTTCTGGCAACCACAGCAGCTGCTTGACATTGGATAATCAACTCCTACAGGTTTGGGCAGGCGATTTTGGAGGCTGAGGTGGTAGACCCATCTCCTGAGTGATTCGCCTGTGCTGAGCTTCGAGAATAAAATTACAAGGGCTAATCCCCGCTTCGCATATCTGATGAATCTGTGCAAGGGAATATGAATTAGATTTCACGACTTTGGCACAACGTTTCGTGGCTAACATAAAGGACTATGCGGGGCTCAGGAAGATGTATCCAAGAGGCAACATTATAGATAGTCTCTCGTGCAGGCTTGTCTACAGTGTCAGAGCCATCAGATACGAAGCATCAAATGAAGTATTCTCTTACTACAAATTTCATAGTCCCATCTATTAGAATGCTTCACGTCCATTCCTCCCGTAAAAACTACCTCTTGTGACCAGGCTTCAAGCTTTTGAAGATTCCCTTGCACGTCAGGTGGTATCTTGGGTCTCATTTCGACCTCGACACGACTCTCTTTCCTAATGAGGACTTTTAGCGGGGGGGAACGAGGTTCAACGAAAGTGAATAAACTCAACGGGCCATAAACGAATACTGTAAGGATCAGCGTGTCTGTCATCATCGATTGAAAGCCTGCAAGGGTATATATGTGCTAGAGTACCAAGACCAATGTCTGCTCCGAAACGGGAGCAGTATTAGAGATATTGGTTAGAAACCTGAAAGAACAAAGGAAAGAGCGGACTTGGAGCACATTTCCAGGACCGTGACCGCACATAGCCGGACGTCTGATCCGTGGAGTGATCCGAAGGGCCATACGGATCGCTCCCTCAGATGCGATTATCTTCGAGTATGTAGTGAAGTGTGTCATATTGGCTAGCTGTCAACAAGCAAGAACGAAGGGTCTGACATAGGTCCTAGAAATGATTAACCAAATTTCGCATAACCACCATCCACTTTCAATGTTGTGCCGGAACAGTAACTATTCTTATTCAGTCTTCCCCGCAATATCGTGCCGCTCCAGCTTACCTGGAATTATCAGAGGCTAGAAACAGTATTGCATTTGCAATTTCTTCTGGTCTTCCCAAGCGATTCATCAAAGTCTGGCCCGCCATCTTTGGCCAGGTTGACTTGTCGAAGACGTCGAGGAGAGGAGTGACAATGGGGCCAGGGCAAACAGAGTTGACTCGCAATCCCATCGGAGTCAGTTCTTCAGCGGCTGTTAATGTCAAACCTCGGACTGCCCACTAGGGGAAATTTGGGTGGGTCTGGGGAGGTCGGATTGCAGTATAATATACCTTTGACGCAGAGTAGGCTGATAGGCCGGGTGCACCTAACAAGAGAGTTAGGGGCACCTTGGCAATATGTTTCTGATATTATTACCTTCAAGACCCAGCTGAGAGGAGACGACCACAATCGAGCCTGATGCACCCCCCGGGTTCTTAAGCATTGCCTTCCCAGAATGCTTTATTCCTAAAAACACTAAGAGATGAATGGTAAGCCATTCGCCGCATCCACAGTTATACTAAACACACCTCCCAAAGCGTTCACACTCATAGTTTTTTCCCAAAGATGCACCTCGGTATCCAAGATGCCCACCCTCTCTGAAGCAATACCAGCATTTTGAACACTGATATCAAGTCTTCCCCACCGTTCGAATGCCTTTTCTGCATATAACTTGGCTGTGTCTTCCGATGTGACATTCGCCGCAAGGAGTTCACATCTACCCCTCTCATCTGGGGATAACACCGAAACTGCTTTTTCAAGGCCAGAAATCGTCAAGTCAACGAGGACTATGCCTCTCACTCCGGACTGAAGAAATAACTTTACGGTTGCGAAGCCTATTCCGCCTGCGACTATATGAGACATAGTACACATTCAATGGTCTGATCTCGTACTGGCTGCGCCCTGGTAACATAATCAACTTCACCAATACAATGTAGCCTGTATTTGCTCACCGTTACAACCGCTGTCTTCCCCTCAAGTAACGAGGTCATAGTAAACTGGTATGTTGGTTGACCTTCACACGCTCAGAAGATCCTCACCTTATACTTGTGTAATGTCCTTCATTGATTTCCCAGCTGTTCAGTGTGGGATAATATTTCGCCACGCGACCATGTTGCATGTATTTAGATGCAGTAGAATGTTTAAAGTGACCAGAAGAATCCGTAACTGAATATCCATCCAACCAGGCCAGTCCACGAAAGAAGATTCACATCTTCAATCATATTCCAAGGTTAATCGGTATTCCCATCCGGTTTTATCAACTCGAGATTGGATGGCTCTCCTGCATCCATCCATTCAGAGGTTTTCTTGAACCAAATTATAACATGACTGTAGAGGATTAAGTTTACGGACACGTGAATCGCCCAACCCAACATCGACTCAGCAACGGTCCGGGTTACTTCGTCTAAATTTACCACCCAATACATAGCTTTTGGAAACGTTGATTCATTATGCTTGACATACAAAACCCTGGAAAAGCCTTCCTCCACATTCTCTATGATTTCCATATATGAATTCAACCTCATTGACGTGGCATTACTCTCTATCGTTCTTTACTTAGCCATACTCGTGCTTCGTTCAAGTCGCCCAACAAATACTTCTCTTCGCGGTCCACCAAGAGCAAGCCTTGTTTGGGGTCAGAATAATTACCTTCGATCTGCAGATGACGTTGGTCAGGTTTACGAGAGCTGGGCCGCGAAGTATGGCTCGGTTTTCAAAGTACCGTCGGTTTTGGGCAGGAGCAGCAGGGTAGTTGTATGTGATCCTCGCGCAATAGCCAATTTCTATTCCAAAGAGACATTCGTGTACGTTGGAACACCGCTTGCGAAAAAGTTTATTGGGAGCATTGTACGTTCTATCCACCATTTATTTGTATTAAACAAGCACTTGGTTTACGCTACGACAGTTTGGGAAAGGATTGCTTTGGGCGGAAGGAGAAAGTCATCGACGACAGCGTAAGGCGCTTGCCCCAGCATTCAGCAACGCTGCCATTCGAAGGCTCTGTTCTGTGTTTTTTGATTCGGCGTACAAAGTGAGCCCTTCCAATCCTACGCATCTCACACTAAAAACTCAAAAATTGACAGGTGAAAGCTTACTGGGACGATCTCATAGACAATCAAGCGGATGGATGTCCCACTATTGATGTACAGGCTTGGATGAACCGCGTCGCGTATGTTTTCCGATTTCCTTCAACGACCTTAATGACAACTACGTCCAATATAGTCTAGACAGCATTGGAATTGCAGGATTTTCACATGATTTCGGATCTCTTGACGGTAAACCCTGCGCTGTCGTCGATGCCTTTGAATCCCTCAGCAACGACAGACCGTCGACATTGGCTACGATAATGTTTCTACTGTCAGTCTTCTTTCCATCTCTTCAGAATCTACCCACAGAAAGACGGAAGAAACTGTCGGAGCTCACACGGTGCCTGCGTGAGATCGCTGATGTCTTACTGGAAAGAAACAAGCAAGGGAGCGCGGATAACGATGAAAAGTCTATTATCGGGTTACTAAGTGAGTGACATTTCCCATCTATCAGGCAAACGTTCTCAATCGTGACTATGTTCAGTCAAAGCCGAAGGTATTGATGGAGAGTTACATCTGACGGAAGAGGAGGTTTTAGCTCAGGTATATGTTTATCACTTTCTCCACTTACAAAGGCCGCTAATCCCTATATATTTAGATGGTACGCTACTGATGAACAACCTAAAAAAACCTTTCGGCATTCACCATCGATCTAATTTAGAATGTACTGCTTTTGGCTGGATATGAGACGACGTCGAGTCAGTGTTATCCATGCCGTTTTGCGCTCGTTAAATTTTACAGGTCTCCCTTGCAGTCAGCCTTACCTGGGCTCTTATTGAATTATCCAGGGACCCTGTTCAGCAAGAAAAACTTAGGAAAGAACTTCAAGCTTGTGGCGATCAAGATCCAACGTGGGATCAACTCATGGGAACAGATTTTCCCTATCTTGATGCAGTTGTCCACGAGACGCTTAGGCTACATCCCCCGTTAGCAGAGACCACTCGCGTAGTACGTATCATTTTCCAAGCATTCTTCACTTCCTCAATATAATATATATATAGGCATCTGAAGATGACATCCTTCCCCTCTCGACACCACTTCCAACTGGAGAAACAGGTGCAGCCATCGCAAAAGGGACGACCATTAGTGTACCCATCATCTGCCTCAATCGGGCTGAAGCTGTATGGGGACCAAATGCCAAGGTTTTTTACCCCGAGAGGTGGCTGGTATTAGACGAAGAAGGCAAGGAGTCAGCCAAAGTTCAGTGGGGAAAACCAGGATTGGAACACACACCCAAGGAAATTCAAGGCCATCGTCATTTGTTAACTTTCTCGGATGGACCACGAACTTGTCTTGGGAAGAATTTTGCTTTGACAGAATTCAAGGTATATAGTTCGGTTGCTGGTGACCGGCATACTGGAGCTCTAATTATCAAAAATTCTCTAGGCCACATTGTCAGTTCTAATCAGAAACTATATTTTTGAGTTCCCGGATGGTCCAGAAACAAAAATTAGGTTGCTGAAAGGAATATTGCCCAGGCCGAAGGTGGTCGGAGCTAAGGGCGCGCAGGTACCGTTAAGGGTAAGGAAGGTTGAATAAGAGCCACTCCACGCATAACCGAAGGCCACACATATGACGAAGGATTTGCTAAAGTATCTTTGATTTTTATGGAAACAATGAACAATATATACCAAATCGCGAAACTCCACGAGACACAGGTCTTTATACAAATAATGCCAATAAAAAGTGGCACCAGTGCTCACTACAATAAATATTGAACTAATCTTCTGCCCCTTTTTTGTACAAGACTAAGTATACATCAGCCAACTGGAGATAAAATCTGAGTGGAGGAATTGTTCAAATAATTCATGGACCCCTGGGATACAGCAACGGGAAGATTCAGTGAGTTATTTGACCTGCTGACCATGATTGTTCTGAAAACGGGTTAGAACTATCAGATTCGTCTAAATATATAAGATTATAGACCTACCCTTTCTGGCTTCCGTGATCTATCACAATCGAATCAGAACAAGTGTGGGTAGGATTGAATTTTGAATTTAACGTACCAGGTCTGGTTGTGAACCAAGAAGAGGTCCATGTTTGTCCGATTCATTGATTGCATTATTGAGTCCAGGCAATCCTTCCTCATCGTTTTGTGTTGTAGACATCCTCGTAGCAAAGTGCACACTACTCCGTTTAACAGAAATGATATCGGCACCTGCCGCTACGGTGCGTGGGCGGTTGTTGAGTCTGTAAGCCATTCGAAACTTGAGGTTCGGATTACAACTGGAAGGATTTGACTCACATAGCAACTAAGAAGCCACACAGCCCGTTAGATACCAGTAGGGCTCGATGGTTGGGAACTCACGTGTAGTTATGACGTAGAGTTTTCCTTCACAGAAGTGGAAAGGCAGCCTATGATAATAACAGGAACTGTGAAAAATGGGACAAGGAGAGTGGTCTATCTTACCAGAGCAGTTTTTCAATATCGATAAAAATAAATACCACAATGCAAATCTGGACGAGCGTTACCAGTAATCCTCGAGTGATACTGAATTGGAAAAGGCGTTGTAGCATGACTTGTGTGCTATAGGGATTGAGTTCGGTACATGAACGGGGGTCTTGTTACAGCATCAACTCACTTGACACCAATGTTCATTCGAGTACCGTTAATGCTTGCAACAGTACCTCTGAAACACCACAATAATGCCATTGTCGCAGTGGCATCAGAGACTGCTGAAAGAGCGCCGCTGGCCCCAAACATCGCCTAATCAAAGTGACGGTTTAGGGACTAGGCCCTTCCACATATGCATAATTACATAACGTACTTTAAATTTATCGGTCCCAAAGTGGGAAGATTGGAACACAGCGCTTGCTACCCATAGGAGAGAGGGACATTAAACATAAATTTTCATACAAAGTAAAACTTTGGCTCACATATGCCCATACCTAGAGTTTTGTGACAACACGGTTACTGATACAAGGAATATTGAAAGGCCTAAGACTTGCCAAAAGATCCCACTGAAGTCAAGATCTATGAAAAATTTAGTATAAAAGATATGCTACGTAACCACAGAAACATACAATGAACAAAGGTACAGCCCGGTGGATGCGTCCAACTGAAGTCAAATATTAGATAGAGCAAGAAAGTAATTGAAAAGAGAACTCTTACGAAGATAAACCCGACTTGCAAAAAATAGTTGCACCCTATACAAATTGTTGATCAGGGCGCTGAGGAAGGGTGCTGCAGGAAATTGGATATACATACACAAAGGTGGTGAGCAGCATGAGGAAGCCCTCCAATATTGTGAATCTGAAAATTTTGAGTTGTTATATGAATTGACTATATATGAAGCTGGGACTTGCGCAGAAATCTCAGCGGTTAATTTAGGGGCACTGGAGAAGTTGTCCACAACCTGAGAAAAGTTAAACCAGTGATTTCGTGCTGGAACCGAGTTGCGTACCACATATGAGTGTACTAATTCTATGACGGCGACAGTGTGGATAAGATCCATAGCACTGAATTGAGGTTATGATACTCAGATTTCTGCTGTCATGCAACGACTTCTGTGAACTCACATCAAGACGCCGATCTGAGAACAGAAAATCAAGTTTCAAAACAATAAGATGTAATTATTGTACGACAACTGACGAATATTCGGAGAAACCGCGTGTCTTTATGCGGTGAGTTGGCATAGATCCACGTTTGAAGAATTGTGATTCCAAATAAGCTGCCAGAAAAAAAAAACAGGGTCAATTCTCTAATTTTGACCTCAGAGGGTAATAAAAAGAATTAATACGGACATTGCTGAGATCATAGCGCCTATTTTTTGTTATAGATAAAATTTCAGACAGCGTGTTATAGCATACCATAATATAGCCCATTGAGCGCAAATACCCCGTTTGCATCGCTAGCCGGCTCAGGAGAAGTAGACATGACGCTCAGTTAGGAAACTACTGGGCAGCAATTAAGGAACGGTGAGTAGCCTAAATACCAGAAAAAACTGTCAATATGAATTTAAGATACTCAATCTAGCAGCTCACCAGAAAAGATAGTCAGTCTTATCGAATATCGAGGATGAGGACCCAGAATAAGGACAAAAGCCTAAGACGAAACTTGGAAGGATTTAAATTGAAGAAAATGGGGTGTGGGTTTTTATCGAAAAGTCATGGTGTTTCTGTCAAGGTCAAGAATAACTTCGTGAAAAATCAGTTAGAGCCCCATGATCTCGCAAAATAGAACCAGGAACTTATACACTTGCCAGTACCCCCACAAGTGAAAACACTCACCGGGAACGGGTAGCCGTTTTCTGAAGAAGCTGTGCGAATCAAAAAGAACTGGACCCTCAACGAAGAGGTCGGAACGAAAAAATCTAACTTCGGACTGAGTCTATGAGTTTCTTTACCAATGTTTTACTGCCGCCGATCCGTGAACCTGGCCAGGTACAACGTGATAAAAATCTAATATCGCAACCAGAGCCACTGTTATCACACACAGCCCATGGAAACTCCACTCTTTTGATCATAATTAAAGGTTTGAATCCGACCCTTTCACAGTAGGAGTATCCACCCGCTTCGATATATGCCGCCAATGAGAATACCAGGACAAACATGGCAATATCAATGGCAACAGGCACCGTTTAACGCCTACTTCATATCAGTGACAGCCTGAGACCGATTTTAGGTATCTGGGTGTATTGAAAGAGGAGTCGGACCCACTTTGAGTGTTTTGTTTGCTTGATTGTCGTACAGTCGTTCCACCGGCATACTAATTTAAGAACTTTTCGCTAGTTTGTAACCGTTGTTCCGATGAGTGGGGGTACTCACAAACCGAAACGAAATCTGAAATTGTCGCGTGTAATCAGTTTTGCAACAGTGGTGGTGATAGTATTGACTTGAAGTATGTAGTGGTGTCCCGAACTGTGGCGGAGTTTGCCGAGAGTCATCGGACCCAATTAGTTTTAATTTTTAATAAGTACTAATGAACTTGTGTTGGGTCTTGACTGGGTCGATTCAACTGCCAGCCCTTTCAAGTTTAATTATCCAATGCGAAGGAGTGTATTGGCCTCGAAGGTATAGCACTATTTTCCTTATTCAAATTAGGACTTGCGGTGCTTGTGGCTGGTGTACTGAGTGCTTATGAGAATAAACAGGTTCATCGGCAGTTAACCTTAGTCCTAGCGTCAAATTCTCGTCACCTGCGCGCGCTGTCATCCTGATACATTTCATTGAACGTACTCACGCGGAGCAGGCAGCTGGTAGGTGATACACCATCATCTCGACGTGTGGATACATCAAAGCTCCCTCGCGCCGTATATATGTATAGCCCGGCCCGATTCGTCCACAATCCTCGTGGATACGGTAAGCTCCATGTTGTTCATTAAGGAGGGGCTTACCGCTCCCTATCATGACTATCCTTGATGCGAGAATCCTAGGAACGAGAGGGTCATCGCATTCAATATCACGCTTCAAAGTCACGGACCATAACTTGACCCCTCCCAATCCTTTCCCGTTCAAGGTCGAAGTTCACATGAGCTATTTTAACAGGGATATTCGAAAGCCAATCTGTTTCACAATAGGCCGTCGTGTTTACGCAGATTTTTCTCCCTGGTGAGATTATATGTACTTGTGTTGGGGAGGGGAGTATTCCAACCAAGTCGCTTTCCCAGGAGAGAATTACTTGAGCCCCCCACAAATCATCCCGAAGTAACAGGCACGTTTACTATTACATTCTCGCGCGCAAGTCACGTTACGCATTGTGTGCTAGGTAATAGATGGACTAAGTTGGAATGCCAGTGCGTCTAAAAATGAGTTGCCCTTATATATGCAGGATAGGGAGAGCCCAGTTCTTTGCCCAGAAATCTCCATACACAAGATAAATATTCTAGTTTGCTGTGTATTCCCTTCGGCCGGCAACTTTTCAGGTGGAGCCTGACCATTACAGCCCTCCATTATTGATTTTTAAATAGGACATAACTGCCATATGGAATTACCCGTATTTCTTGAATAGCTCGATGGTTACAAGGCCTATCTCCGACTTATAGGTTCATCAGATATGAGATGTGTATACTCTCGCACTCGCCGCGCCCTGTTGATGTTTTCAGGTTCGATCATCCCAAAATAGCTTTATTTACCTCAACGTTACGACTGTTGACCCTCTTCTAATCAGCAATGTCGATGAAAAGGTATAGCGACCTTCTCGCGGTCAGAGAAAGTACCTACCGATAACATATGACGTCCGAGTCTTTCGAATATTTCCGCATACATTCAGCATGGGATGACATTCACTACCCAAGCACATTGCGTGTATATAGATGCAGTGGGGGCGTCCAAAGAAATCAACGAGTTCATAGTCCAATGTCCGCTATTCATATCCAACAGGGATGAGGAAGTACAATAAACCTCAGACACCCCAGATCTGATTAGTATTTCCATTCGAACATTGCCAGGTTTGGACTTGATTGCCGTTCTGTGTCGATCCATTGGGAAGGTCGAGGCATAAACCTACCCACCACATTTAATAAGTGAATCCCCGTGGCTATGCACACAAATTCTCACCTTTCCCTTGTAAGGTGATACGATTGTCGTCCGACCAGTACCATGATTGTGCAGGGAGATCACCATAGCAAGTCCAAATCTTCATTCCGACACCGTTACCGGGATCTACAAGGAGTTAAGTATGAGTTGATGAACCGAAGACTAGTAAAGGTTAATAGTGCTTTGATCGTGATAAACACTTACTTGAACCAGCGTCAAGGCAGAAATCAGTGCCCCACAGAACGATGGATGTACCTTCTGAATTGAGACGCCATCCTTGAGCAGGAGTGTCATTACAATCGTAGCTAAAGAATTCGTTAACAACAATGCGTGACCTACACCGGTTAATTTAGGCAAATACATTTGAACTGGAGTTCCATTGGCGAACACCCCGCCTCGAACGTCCAAGCACTTGTCAATGTTTCCGTTGGGATGCAGTTTGGCCGGGCCGCGCTGCCAGGGGAGTGATCCACCTGGGCAGAATCTGAGAAATGGAAAGGGTAAGTGAGGTATAAATCTACCACCATTTTCTTGGGAAGACGAACGTTACTTGATATCCAATGTTGGTCCCAGGGCACGCGTAGAGTGGAGGCTCAGGCGGAACGCTGGATGGAGGTGGGAAGGTAGTCGGGCCGGGTTGAGGATAAGCCTTGGAGAAGAAGCGGCTGTCGATTGTAACTGGATTGCAGAACCCATTATTCTATCCGTGAGGTACCCAGAAACCTGTGAGGACTGGGGAATAAATGAAAAATAGTGACCTACAATCGGGGCTTGTGGTGCAATGCTAACGCCGACGTTGGGATGAGACGTGAATGCCACAACATAATAATTATCCGTCTGTTCGAACGAATCAGATGTAATTCTAACAATGTTATTATGACATCATTTGTCAATTACCTCTCCGTTAAAACCTGCTCTGGTAGTGTATTCACCAGTTTCTGGGTTGCCACCATTGGTATCTGTATAGATGATTCCACTCCAGTTCTCGGGGTAGGTCCTGATTACTAGCCCTCCTTTAGCGGCGAGGTTTCCTTGGCTCTCCCCATTGACGATTAAGTTGATGTCCATGGGGCATTTGTTCACGATCGTATACAGCCGATCCGCCAGAGCTGGAATGGCAGACGAAGCTATGAGAGACAAGAGCATGAGGGTTGATTTAGCCATGGTTCAACTGCTTAAGGGTGGGAAGCCGTTGGTGACGAAAGACTCTGCGTTTGAAGCGTATTTAACGATTGTGATGGTGTGGATTATTGACTTTTACTTGTCCCACATCGGGCGAGAGCTTCCGCATCTAGGGACGCCGTCATCACCTGAGCTGTGTGCTGGGTCAGGGTACAAGCCAAGTGGTGGCGGCGGGCTTAAAACCCCACAATTCTTTCGACTTGTTAGACATGAAGCGGCATTCAAGCGAACAGGCACACGGAAGTAACCAATTGGGACATCGAGGACACAATCATGGACGAAAAACGTAGTGAGTAGGCCCAAAGGGATATTCGAGGATTTCTATACGGCAATTCAGAGATTTTCGAATGAGGAAGATCAATGATGGTGGTGGTGATTCTGCCAAGCAGCCAAGGATTGGCCAGGCCCAGATGATTGATATAATGATAGGCGATGATCTATTTTTAATATAGAACCCTGAAGCCGTAAGTTTAGAGGTTGGCCTCTGAATACCTGAGGCGGTTAACCTTAAATCGTTTAGAAATGAGATGTGTATCAAGCACGTACAGGAATTTTCATGCCTTACCTCTCGGAAACCCCTGAAACAGGGCATATCGAGCTTAGGGGTGACGTGCTATGTCCACTCAGCAATATTTGGAATGCATACGACAAGTTTATGTAGCTCAAGTCCAAGGTAGTGGGAAGGGGTAAATGACATTCGGTCCGCGAAAGCCCACGTCAGTCTGCATAGGGAATCTGGGGCCATCACAAGGTCCAAAACTGGTTCGTGTTGAGGTTTGTGCATTTGTAAGTTTGGACTCGGTTACTATTTTGTGTCGAGCCGTCGGTGAGGTCAAGGCATTGGTCTGTCAATGTAATTGGCTAAGTTGGGATTTGGTAGAAAAGGTCCCAACACACCTGTGTTATACAACCCAATTCGATTATCCGTGGTGTAGAGCCATGCCTGGGCTGGGAGATCATCGTAACAACGCCAGATCTTCATCCCCACATTATTGCCCGGATCTTCATGCAGAAGGTGAGTCACTTAGGAGCCAATCTCAGTCCATAGTGAATTGTGACTCACTTGAACCAGCATCCAAACAGAATTCAGTACCAGCAAGCACGATCTTGGTCGTACTCGCATTGATTGTCCATTTCTGTGCCGCTGTACCGTTGCAGTCATAGCTGTTTAGGGACACTTTGAGGTTAAATGAAGTACTCGATAACCTCATTACGTTAACTCACATTTGGACAGGAGTTCCATTGGCAAAAATAGATCCTCGTACATCTAAACATTTTGATGTATTGCCATTAGGATGGATCGCCACAGCCCCTGTGCGAGGGAAAACGCCAGCGGGGCAGAAACTGAAATAAATAGAGTTAAAGCCAAACACTCATGTTATGCGAGGATGCGCCGAACATCACTTCATATTCAATATCTGTCCCTGGGCAGGAATAGAGTGGGGAAGAAGGGGAATTACTGGTAACTGGCGGGAAACCATCGGGGAAGGGTGTCGTCTGATATGCAGAGGAAAATGTTCCTGTGTCAACAGAGATCGGGCCACAGAAACCGTCATGCTTGTAACATTGTCAGAGTACGCCACTAGGCGGAGCTTGGCTTGACATACGACAGGAGCTTTGGGGATAATACTTATACCGGTATTAGCACGATATGGGTCCACGACAATGTAGTAATAATCGTTCTAAGTAGTTGTGTAAGTTTGAATCTCAAGATGACATCAGGGTAATGAAATTTACTGGTCCATAAAATCCGGCCCTGGCTACCCGTTCACTCTTCTCACCGTTACCGCCATTCGCGTCTGTATAGATATACCCACTCCAATCTTCAGGAAACTCACGTTGAGTCGTCCCTCCATCCGCGTTGAGGGTACCTTGCCTACCACCACTGACATACAACGTGACAGGTAGCGGACACCTATTGGTGATAGTAAAAACTCGGGCCAAAACAGCCGATAAGCTTAGTATGTTGGTAAAACCCAGCAGAAAGAGAGAGCGCTTTAACATGATGTATCCAGGAGCCTGGGGTGGAAGGCTTGGCGAAAAAAAAAAAAGAGAGCTTTTATGGGACGTTTCGTGAGTACTAGACGACGACGTCATCCCACACCGGCCACGAGATTCCGCTCTCACTCACGTCCAGGAATGCTGGCGGGTCATTTGAGGACATTTGCCATCTGTGGCTTCCAGGGTCAGGGCATTGTGGCGGGGTTTAACACCCAAATAGACAACGCCACTAGAATTTGGGAAACGCTTCCTGGGTAGTCGGCGATGAATCGTGGTAATATGTCGAGATTCGGGTACCCATCGTCAATACTCCGCGACTCGGATTCGATGCAAGTTGGAGATCATATGCAACTTCTGAGCTCCGATGAGGACAGGTTGTCGTTGAAAAGGTTATTCGTGGTACATCTGAGCAAATTGAGCATTAAAGAGACGAAGTTTGTATAGTCTTGGTAATGTATCTTCAGATTCGAACAGCGTAACATCGTGCGAGAGAGATATAGCTGTCGTTCGGTTTTGCTAAGTTTATAATGGAGAGCACCATTCCGATTTCCGACTGAAATTCCGGTGGGCTAGTTGACCGCCGTCAAACGCGACCCTGGTGAACCAAAACATACGCTTTCTCTTCTGGCGTCAATTCTGGCGTCAATTTACGCCAACAATTCCGCTTAAACAATTATTTCTCTCCCCTACTACTGCATCATGTGAGCTCTAGTATCCCACAGCACAATCTGGTGCTCCCATTTACTGGTAGGCGGATATTCGTTCGGGGATGTTTTCCATGGTCTACACAGGGACGACAACCGTCATGTAACTCTATTGTGGCGCAGTAGCCACTCGCATGAATAACGATTTGAGGCCAAGATCTCGACATATCCAAGGTGGTCATAAGACGCCTTGGGCACAGCGCATTTTCACGCTGTGCATCCAGGTCGGCGCTTGGCAGAATGAAGTACCGTGCTACTATGGTCTAGATCTAGGCTATTTGTGGGGGACGAACGGTGGAATATAAAGTGAGTCGTAAATCCACAAGTAAAACATATCCCGATCCAACTATGTCAAACCAGCTCTCCCATGCAATTATATATCCTCCTCCAACGCGTTCTCCTGACCACGTCTGGAACATACTTGAGCTCAAAAAACGGGGGGTCCGTTACGTTCGAATACAACTCGTCGATCCTACCAACAACATTCGTTACCGCATCGTCCCAATCTCCCACTTTGAACGTATAATGCAGAGCGCGCGCCCTGGGATAACTTTCACTAAAGCCATTCTTGGATCAGCATTTTTGAAGGTTGCTGAAGGGTTCACGTCAGATGGAGAATACCTTTATGTTCCTGACATGTCGACCGTCAGGATGATGCCATACAAACTTGGCCACGCGAGTGTACTTGGATGGTTTGAGGAAAAGGCCTCTGTTGATACGCCCGATGGGACATGGACTACCAAGGTTGATTTCTGTCCGAGAGGAATATTGCGCATGATTATTGAGTAAGATCCACTCATTATTCTCTTGATAGACTTACTAAACGGTCGCTTACTCCTAACTTCATTCTACTTAGGAAAGCTAGACGAGTTTCGGGAGTTGAATTCTTAGTTGGTTTTGAGACTGAATTCGTTCTACTCTCCTCAACGTCTCCTGTTACTCCCGTTCACCATAAACACGCTTATTCGAATACTCTCGCACTACCAACTGGGTCAATTGCAGAAGTTGTGCTCGAAGAAATCGTGGAGGCACTTCAGATTTCTGGTATTGAAGTCCAGATGTATCACGCGGAAGCATCCTTTGGACAGGTGCGATTACCATATAATACACATCTGATGAATACAGTAACTTACTCGCTCCAGTATGAGATTGTTACGGGCCCTCTGCCGCCTCTACAAGCTGCCGACGCGTTGGTACACACCCGAGAAACCATCTATAACATCTCCAGTAAGCATGGCTTACGCGCAACTCTTGCTCCTCGAATCAACCAATCCAGCAGTCAGTCTTGTCTTTTTCTCCTTTCAAAACTCTGGAAGAGTGATTGATATCTACCCTCAACAGCTGGTAGTGCTTCGCATGCGCACATATCTGTTCATTCTACAGACAAATCACCTCAAACGCAATCGGCACAAGAACCTAATCTTACTATCACCGAAGCCTCCTTTTTGGCTGGACTTCTGGCCCATCTACCTGCCGTAGCAGCTATAACTTTACCTCTTCCAGCCTCATTTGAACGCGTTGCAGACGGTATCTGGTCTGGGGGGACATATGTATGTTGGGGTACCGATAACAGAGAAGTCCCAATTCGTCTCTGCAACGCTACGTTTGCTTCGTCACGCAATTTCGAAGTAAAGGCGCTCGATGGTACGGCTAACCCGTACTTAGCGTTGGCGGCTATATTAGGCGCTGGCCATTCAGGTATCCAAACCCAGACTCAACTCCTGGTCAAGGATTGCCGGGGTCCCAGTGCAGCTGAGCTTGGTGAGGAAGGCCGCAAGGAGTTGGGAATTATTCAAAGGATGCCCTTGAACTGGGACGACGCGAGGAACAAATTGTCGAATGATGAAATTATGCGTGGTATACTTGGCGGCGATGTTGTTGATAAGTATCTGAACGTCAACGAGGTGAGTAAACGAACCGACGCTCCAAAACAACCTATTGATATTTTCTCTGTTGTCTCCCAGTGCATGGGACGAGCTCTGAATGAACCGGATGACAATGATACGAGGTTGACTCTCCTTGTCGAAAGTTATTGAAACGCTATAACAAATGTATTTTCACCTCCCTATACTTTATGAATACTTATAAATACGTCACTATGAACGTGTATTCCCATGAACAGTCTTCTTAACTGGTCAAGGCACATCAAACGTATATTCTTTGGTTGGTTAAGCTCTCTGCCAAGATCAGGCGAGCTGGGGACGCGAAAAAAAGTCACGAAATAGCAACCCATGCCTGACATCGCAGGGACCACATCTAGTTAGCTTTGTTGATTGTAGCTACGAGCTACTCAGGAGTCAACACCTTGTCAACATATTCTCGCAACCCCATTCGGTCCCAGCCATGTCATGGCCCTCTAATGATAAACGACGCCGCTCTCTGTACATCCACGAGTACTGGAACGCCATCTAGGCCAGATTCTTAATGATGGCCCAGCCTCGGGAAGCTTGTTGGACAGATTTAGGTGATCGATGTGAGTGTCGTGTACAGGAACTCCAGACAAGTATGACAACGGCAACCAGGATCGTATAGTTCCATGAGGGGTCGATGAGGATACGCACTGAGGGGCTTGAGTACCATCATAAAATTTGACCTTTTTAAGTGCATGGGAGTCCACTGGCAGGAGGTGTTGGACTGGTCCTGTAGGCGGATGCAAAGTGAGTACTAAAAAAATAGAGGAGTGGCTTAATGTTAGGTTAAGGTTAAGGTAGTGGATATGGGACTTAAGCATACTGTTACCAACCGTCTTGAAGTTTCCTACTCTGATAGTGCACTCACTACCTATGAGTGTCCTTTTTCTAACTTAGTGGACACAAAAACAATGGTAGTTGAAAGGATTGAACGATATTGCCTGAAAGTAGCAAGCTGCTGTACAACCCTTAGGCTGATGATAATCATACTTGTTTTATGATAATCAACCAATGTCCAAATTCAATCTAATGCCAAAATCCAAAAGAAAACAAAAGCTATTATCTAGCTCAATAGGTGATGTGTTGCTATTCTACATGATGGTGGTTAAGAAAAAGAAGCTAGATATAATGGATTGCCGCAGGAGATGACGAATGATCAAAAGCCCCTTTCAATCCCAAGAAGGCGAAGCCTGGTATGTATGACTCCGGTTTGAGCCATTCTGTTGTTGCGCAGGGCTCGAGGGTGACCATGACGGCGATGTTGGGCTATATGCCGGAGATGCAGGTGCTAAAATGAAATATAGAGTGAGTAAAGAAAACAGATACTGGGTTGGTGATTGTATCTTACAATATGCAGGGGCTGTAAGGGTTTACCATGAGTAAAATGATATAGAGGGTAATGAAGACAAACTCACAAGCAGGGGAATAGGTTGGTGATGTAGGGGCTAAACGAAACAGACATTGGGTAAATTAAGAGAAGGAAAAGTGCAATGAAAGCTTACAATATTTTGGTGATGAGGGTGATGCCATGGGAGATGTCGGAGAGTATTTGGGTGATGATGGGGATAGTTGCGCAGGTGCTAAAACGATAATTAGAATAATCATTTGTCGTTGTGCAAGACGGACTCACAGGCTAGATAATAGTGGAATAGATGATAGAATCGTTAGTTAATGAACTGTACTTGAAAAAGGACACATACTGGGAGAATCTATCATAGAGAAAGTCAGTACGATAAGAAATGCTGTATATGAGAGGTGCTTACATCGAGGAGAGGTGGGGCTGAAAGAGGGACTTGTTGGCGAGTACCTTGGTGATGTTGGACTGAATGATGGGGATTGTGGACTGTAACGCGGAGACGTCGGCGAGAATGATGGTGATGTGGGTGAGTAACGAGGGCTTGTTGGTGAATACCCTGGAGATGTGAGGTTGAGTGCTGGAGATGTGGGAGAATATGTAGGGGATGTAGGGCCACGACGATCGTAGAAGGGGGAAGTTGCATAAGGAGAAGTACCAAATGGAGAGGCAGCACCGCCGAATGGTGATTGCGGAACGAAACTGGGTGATGTCGGCGAGTATGCGTTGGGTGAACTTGGACTGTAACCTGGGCCCGCAGGCGACATTCCACCAGCTCCAATTGGGCTCTGTCCGTAACCCAACCACTGGAAGTTTGCTGCATCCTCGCCGCCATTGACTGCCAAAGGTGAGAAAGCCGCCTGATCACCCTTGAATGAACCTTCTTGCCAGACGGGCGAGTTTGTATCATAGGGCGTCATTGCTACTTGTCCTGGTGTCATTCCGCCGTCAATCTGGGCGGCCAACATGGTTTGGACAGGTAGGCGATGATCAACAATAGCATCTTTCAGCATGTTAATATCGAGGGCAACCTCAAACGCTCCAGTACCCATAGGCGCCATTTGTCCGAACATAACGTTTTCAGCAACCCCATGACAGTCATCCTTCTCCCCAACTGCAGCGGCCTCCATCAGGATTTCTACCGTCTCTTCGAATGAACAACGCATGAGGGCACCAGTATCGGCACGATTGATACCGTGACGGGTAATGGCCATGAGTGTTCCGCGATGCGTCATCAGGTCACAAAGAAGAGCCAAGTGACGGTAATTGACGTATGAACCGTCGAATTCGATAACACCACGGAGTTCCTTCATGATGGCTGCACGGGCAGCTTCGATACCGAGGACGTTGAATATCTCAACACAACTGTTTGAATAAGTTCGCCTGAAGTCGACACCATCAATGCACATCACTGTCTTCAGGTTGATGCCATCTGTCTCCAAAACCCACTCTTTCTCTCTGCCGGACTCAATACTTCCTTCAGGAGTTACCATGACCTTGTCCTGTTCCATTAAGAAGACCCTCTTGATACCCTTCACACCTCGCAAGCTCACGGAATTCAGCATCGTGTTCTCAAGCTGTCGCAAGAAAATGTCTTCTTCGATAGTACCCATACCATCATCGTCTTTGTCGCCGCCTCCTAGAACACGGCATCGAATTATGAGCTTCTCCGAGTTATCTTCACTCCAAATGACAAAAAGGTCAGTCTTGAAGCTCTCCGCTATACGACTCGCAACGTAGTGCATGGTCAATTTTCGGTCAATCATCTTAGCACGATCGAGTTCAAGACGAAGGAGCCATGGTGATTGAAGATGCAATTTCGATTCAATTTCCTCGTCGGGAATGGCGAAGAAGGATTCAACGAAGACAGAGTCCTCCTCGATGATGGTTGAGGAAGGGTCAGGATCATACCAGATTTCCACACCAGCAGTCACCGTTCGGAGGGAGGTGTAAGCAAGCTCTTGCTGTACATTTTTGGCTAGGGTTGGGGATCGGGATGTTTCAGGATCGAGATAAACGGTGAGGGAGGGGGTTTTGATGTTTGTCGCAACGTTAATGATTTCTTTGAGACGGGGTACACCGAGCGTAACGTTTTTACTGGAAACACCGGCATAATGGAAGGTGTTCAAAGTCATCTGGGTGGCAGGCTCTCCTATGGACTGTGCAGCCAAAGTACCACACATTTCTCCGGGATGTACCACAGATTGATTAAACTTCGATTCTACCTCACCTAGGACCCAGTCGAACGCTTCTCGTGTGAGATGGAACTTTTCCAGAACACGGCGTGTAGCAAACGTCGCACGAAGATGCATTCTGAATGTAAGAGTTGCGTTCTCTTGTGCCTCGCGACTCAGGCTATCATCACCCCGCACGACGATGAGGCGGGTACCAAGCTCATGGACAGCATCAACGATATAGGCGGGTTCCAGGTCGCTAGGCTTCCGCCTATCGATATGGAAGATCTGCATAGCATTTTGGACAATGCGCTGGAGGTTGACGGGCAAATAATGTGGCGAAGTCGTAGGTGCACGTGGGAAAACAAATTCACGAAGGAGACGACGGTCCTCGGAAAGCCTCCCAAATTCCTCATCGAGTTTTGATTGTAGCTCAAGGGAACTATCGTCAATCCCAACTTGCAGAACACCCGGAAGGAAACCACCAGCAGGATCTGTCACGTCCACTCGGTAATTGTGCTCGAACTCTTCGTTATTGAGACCGAACGTCTCGATATTTTGCTTCTCAATAAATGCACCATCCATCCCGTCCTCCCCGTACACAAACTGGATTAGATCTCCGAGAGAGTTTCGGACTGTACCATCGTAACAGACCATGACATCTTCAAGGGCCTTGACCAGACGGCGCTGGATATAACCCGTCTCGGCCGTCTTCACGGCGGTATCGATCAAACCTTCACGACCAGCCATGGCGTGGAAGAAGAATTCTTGAGGAGTGAGTCCACGAAGGTACGAATTCTCCACGAATCCGCGGGCCTCTGGACTGAAGTCATCTTTTGTGAAGTGGGGAAGAGTACGATGTCTGAACCCGAAAGGAATTCGTCGACCCTCCACACTCTGCTGCCCCACACAAACCGACATCTGCGAAATATTGATAAAGGAACCCTTGGACCCAGCAACCACCATTTGCTTCACGTTGTTATCTTCCTTCAGGTTCTTCTGCGCATATTGACCAGAGGTATCACGAGCCAAGTTGAGCTGGCGTTCAACCAAACTCTCGAAGGATTCTCGAATCGTCATACCAGGTGCAGCCTTGAGGCGATCCTGGGTAGCGTCATCGATAATCTGTGCGACGTTCGCTTTACGTTCTGCGATCGTTTTTGTGATGTAGTCCATGGTCCCGGGGTCTGCAATGGTGTCACCAATGCCAATGCTAAATCCATTATGGAAAAGCCAATAGTTGACGATCTTCTGAAGACCGGTGAAAAGTTGGCGCGTTGCTTCAGGACCTTTCTCTCGAAAAACAACGTGCACCAAACCACCCTGCGATGCACCGACTGTCTTCTTCTCTACAATACCGAAAATGAGTTCACCATTTTCGATCATCATCCCATCGTCGAACACGGGGTTGGATGATCTTGGATCAGGTGAACGATGAATGTTGATACCACGAGGAATAGTCAAGCTTAGAATTTGCTTCCCCGTCCAAAGCGGTTTGGGCTTGACGATGGCAGGAATGGGGACAGAACCATCCCACTCAGGCACCCAAAGTAGGATATTCTGGACTGCGTTCCAATCTAAGAAGGTATCCCGAAGAGTGAACTTGCGTATACCACAAAGCGTGTCTTGCACAATACCCATGACAGGTTTGTTGGCCTGCGGGGAGATAATCTAAGAGACCAGAGTAAATGCAATGTCCGATGCAATGAACGAAGAAATCTACTTGGCGTGGCACCCATGCGATCTGGCTGAGTTCTGCACGAGTCTCTTCGCTCTGGGGTACGCTGGGGGTTTGTAGAGTTAACAACAATTATCATTTACTGCCTTCCAAACTCACTGCATGTTCATCTCATCTCCATCAAAATCGGCATTATACGGAGGTGTGCTATCAAAATGGTTCAACGCGCCGCTCGCTGCTGGCGCATGCTCGACTTACACAGAGAGGTTAAGACGGAAGGCTGTAAACAGACGATTGCAGTAAGCACACCGATCGTTTCAGATTATATTGATACTTACTGGAATACGGCATCAGTTTAACCCGATGGGCCATCATACTCATCTTGTGCAAACTTGGTTGGCGATTAAACAAGACAAAACTGAATAGACAACATTAGACATCATAAAATCAAGGCAAAGATACCTCCACTTACTCTCCGTCCTTGAGATGTCGTTCTACGATCCATCCATACTGCAGGAACGCGTCCGCGCGCTTATTGTATCTGAGATCTATTCGTTCTCCCGTGTCGCGAACAACATATCGCGCTCCCGGATACGCTGTGGGCCCATTACGTACCAATTCTTGTAGATATGCAATATTGTATGGTGTAACTGCGATGTTTATTAAGATGGTTGCAAACAGTTTAATAGAAAAAACGTACCCCGCTCTGGGAAAGTTAAATTCATTGCAATTGTTTTGGGTACTCCGACTTCATCCAGCTCGAGATTAGGGTCACCAGTGATTACAGTACGTGCCGAGAAGTCTACACGTTTACCCATCAAGTTGCCACGAAGACGCCCTTCTTTGCCCTTAAGCCGTGCTCGGATTGCTTTGACAGGACGTCCTGACTTCTGCAAAGCTTGAGGAATGCCTGCAATGTCGTTATCCATGTAAGTAGCCACATGGAACTAAGGCAGCCCAGATCAACAAAAGTAGGGATAAGCAATAGAACTTGCCTACCTGAAGTAGTTGCTCAAACTCAGAAATAACATGAGCAGGTGCGCCCTCCTGTTCACACCTCCGAACATTGGCCGAGGCTTTGATGATGTCACCAAGTTTATAGGTCAAGTCATCCTCGCTCCTCATTGCACCGCCATCAACAGCAATACTCGGACGGACAGGAGGAGGGGGGACGGGCATAACAGTCAATATCATCCACTCTGGGCGAGCGTATTCGTCTGACAACCCAAGGAGGTGGAGATCACTGTCGCCCATTTTTTTGAACACGGTGTAAACCTCAGAAGGGGTAATCAGCCGTTTTTCAGGCTGCATAGACTTCACCTCCTATTGTACCATGAGTGATTTACCGATAGTTAGTGACAGTTGAGCAAACCTCATCATCATCCTTGGCTTTCTTGTACTGAACAAATAACTTCAGTCCTTCCTTCCTGATCTGCGGCTGGACATGTCCACAACCACCATGGCCTTTCTTGACTTCTTCAGCATCAGGTTCCGCATTTTCATCCTTGGGATCATCGGGTTCGCAAGCTGTTTTAGTTTTGCAGTGTGCCCATACGACAGCCATCCGGGATTTCGGATCCCGGATGTGACGAATTTTGTCCGCGAAATTAGGATCCGACTTACAAAGTGGATAATAAAAAGCACGACGAGGGTGGACGACGTTTTCATGGGAAGAATTTGACGAGTTTTTTTTAGAAAAGAAATATGCAGATAAATGGAAAGCGTCAGCATGCTGTGTCTACAACGACATAAACCAACAAAAAACTGAAACCCCAGACATGAAAACATGGAGGGATCAAGCAACAGGTGACAATATAGGGGGCAATAGACATCGAGTCAACAAGTGCTAGGCCCTTAAACACACACCACAGCTGCGCAACAGCAAGGTGAGGTTGGACCAATCCATCACCACAGTTGCATAGCGTTTCACGGCACATGCACTGTATGTATGTCTTTTCGCACTCCTCGTTCAGCCCCCCATTTCACCACGCAACCTCGTGTCCAACAATACACCGAGCGGATGCAATGGGGTCAACGCGGCGATCAAGCGACCGAAAACGCGCGCTTCACGACCCCCCGCCACGGGAAAGAAGAACGCCCTCGATTGTCAAGGGAACGAACGTGGTGCGGGTTTGGGGTTCTCCATGGGATGTGGAGAGAGCCCCCAGAAAATTGGGATGTGGGGGTGCGAAACGAGTGGAGGAACGGGAGACGCGACTCACGATGTCGGCTTTCAGCTTTCCACAGTTCACACATATACTCTCGAGGATCTTTTTCACTTTTACAATGAAACCTAAAATTAAGAAGATAAGACTGCATTGGCCACACAATAGGGAGGCCATCATACCAGGATGAAAGACAGGCCTCGCTAACTCAATGTGACCAAAATGGCCAGGACACTCTGACATCCCTTCTCCACACGTTTGACACTTAAAATTTCGGTCGATGGTGCCCATACGTGGATCCATAAGCCCTCCCGTCTTTGGTTTATGAGTGGCCTCATCCATGACTTCTGGGTGTTCGATTTTGGCAACGGAGTAAGCTTTCTATAGGCGCTGTCAGACGCAGTGAACAAGGTGATGACAGCACTTACAATTTCCTCTGGCGAAAGGATCCCAAACTGCACCTCCTTGACTTTGCGGATCGGTGCCGCCGAATAGGCAAACTGGTGACCAAGCATGACGTCTAGAAAAAGGACAACGGGTAGGATTTGGAGTAGGACAAAAACAGATCAGGAAGGAAGAACGTTGGCGAAAAAATGCGTAAAAAGCGGCGCCAACGAGGTATTAGCGTGTAGGTATGTGAATAGGTAGTGTTCCGTGAATTTTTAAATGGATTTGAACGAGTTTTGGGTGAGGAGATGAAAATATGACGAAAAAGCGCTAAAAGTGCAATAAAAAGCAGAAAAGGGCGAGCAAAGCTGGTGTCACCAAAGCCAACAGACGTGTCGGCCTAGTAGACCAAGATAGAGATGCAGAGAATACGATAGAGTCGTCTGCTTGACTTTTGTCGAAAACTGTGCTGGTGGTTGGGGGACAACCAACGATGAAGAACGACATTGTAGCTCCGCCATAATTTGTTCGCTTCCGCTGACAAACACTTAGTCACGTCACAAGAAAACAACCAACCATATATTCACTCAAAAGCTACGGATTATCACTTTTTCTCGCTGCATATGTACCCCTTCGCCAATTTCACATAACTTGCGAATTTAGGAGTCCTTTCGTGGGGACTATTTCCATCGCTGGACTGGGCAAGAGTTGGGTATCAGCCTCGGAGCTTAAAATTGCAGCATTGCCATCGGTCATCACCGAACAATTCAACACAATCATCTCCATAATCATGATTGCGCATACTATGCTCCAGATGCACTTTTGTTGAGAAAGGCAGCAAACACCTTTCCTTTGTTCTTCTACCACACGGAAGGCAATGTATGAAACTTAGTGGTAAGCCAAAAAAAACTTTATTATAGATTTATATATATTCACTCTCGATCAACACTACATGGGATCCCAGATCTAAAAAGCTGCTAGACACCACGATGGCCAAATCGGAACTACGCTGAACAGTCCCTCAATTTCCTAGAAAGACAAAGCCTACCGAGTTGTTGTAGTTCGAGTGTCCTCTCAGCATCTTTACCTTTCGGATCGGACCCATTTCATATACACGCAAACACTGGTGATGGCCATGGGAAAACCGGCCACCTCCCCGAGGACGGCCCACAATCGCCCACAATCCAACGCTTACATCGTACATTCGTGATGAAAATCGGTATATTGTATCAGGATCGCTCAGTGGCTACCCCAGCGTACCCATGACAGACGACACGCCCACAAGGGGACAAATTATATGATATCCCATCAAGTACGGCACAAGCTATGCATACCGCGTGCAAATTTTGATATCAAGATGAAGTGTTGCCTCGATTTTTGTTTTGCGTGGAATCCACAAACGTTTTCTAGAAGCACTGGTACGGACAATCCTGGCCCAGATCTCGGGGGTTTCTGTCGGAGTCAGGAAGCTACAGTCGCCTCTCAGAAGAACTCCTTATGGATCATGCCTGCTAACGAAACAAGACGGTCTCTCGGTAATTTGGCCTAACAGAGTCAACACTGTTATTTATGTCTTGAAATGGGTACATTTCAACAACCGATGTCATCCCTGCATTCCCTATACTTGATTTGGTCTGTGGGCTCAACGCAAATACGTGTACGTATGTAAATAATCCAGGCTCAAAACATGTGTAATTCCACTAACTCACCCAATAGCAGATCCCATTGCCCGCCTGGTGAAACTTACAATTATCCGTTAGATGCCAAGATGCCCAAGCTATGCCTCATTACAACACGTGCCGTAGTGAAACCATATAAAAGACAACTGTATACCGACTTTCGTCCTGTGCATATCTTAATCGTCAAGATGACCACTAACGAAGTCACGGCCCTTCTCGAGGCCTCAACTACACAAAAGCCACCCTTATGTATCGGTACTATTATGCTGCCTCTGGAACACATGGACGTATTCTACAAGGATGGTATTAAGGCAAAGCACATATTTTCTCCATGATCATTTAACACTGTAACTTCTTGACACGCGACACACTTAGTTGGATCGGTGTCTCAACAAAGTGAAAATGACCTTAAACTACTTGCCAAAGCCTGTGACCCAACGACATTCGGGACCGAACAACGTGATATATTCGACGAGAGCTATCGAAAAGCAGGGGAAATGGATATAGCCAACTTCTCAGTTAAATTCGATCTCGGGGAAGCCCGCCTTATTGAAAGACTTCGTATCCAATTGCTGTCTGGTTTCAGGGAGCAAGCATATTCGGGTGGAGCTTTACAAGCTCAACGTTAATGGTATGTAAATAATACTACTCTGCCGCTCTCCCTGTTCCTAGCCCCATGCAGGGAAGAACTCTTTCTTCAAGGCACACAAGGACACACGTCGAAACGAAACGATTTTTGGCTCTTTGGTGGTCGTCTATCCCACTCGCCACGAAGGTGGTGCTCTTCTTCTTCGTCATGGCGGTAACGAATGGACCTTTGACTCTACAGAAGCCGTCCGCAATTATGATGGACCAGCGATCGCTTATATCGTGTTCTATAGTGATGTTGAGCATGAAGTTACAATTGTTCAATCTGGATATCGAGTCACATTGACTTATAATCTTTACTTCAAGGGTGATCACCGTCTCCCTCTCTATTCCCCGTTTTCAAACCTGTCGCACCAGACGATCAAATTTTCGAGTCTTCACTCGTCACGACTCTCAAAAGTTCCACTTTCTTCCCCAAAGGAGGTATTCCGGGGTTCGGCTTAGCTTTCACATATCCCATTTCACCCAGCACAGTCCTGAAGAACCTTCTTGGGTGTCTCAAGGGCAGCGATGCAGTGATTAAACGAGTTTGAGACCGTTTATCTCTTGACGTCTCTCTTAGAGCAATTTATAAGGAGAATACGGGATACTTTTCGCAGACCATTATGGTCGATCGGATCGTCGACTTAGAAGACTGGACAATTGATACTTACATGACTCATGTTTTGCGTGAGCCTGGGCGGGGATTCAAGGGGAAAGCCGTTTATGACTATGGAATGGAGATTCCGGAGGAAGAAGATGGCGAGAAAATCAATGATGCTCAAGAATTTCTATGGGTTACCCCCTTACAACGAACGCCTACTGCGAGTCGTCATATATTGCTTATGGCAATGATGCCTCTCTCGCTCATATATATGGTGATGTTTGCCTCATAGTGAATGTTGGACCTCCTGATCAGATAGAAACGAAAACACCTAGTACACCCAGAAAACAGGGAACTGATTCGTCGACCGAGTCTAATCACGATCGCTCCGACTTATCAGATTCTGAAAATGAAGGACCGTCAGCAGACAAAGATGATCCGGCTGAGCATGACGGCGATTTGTCAACAGATGAGGATCACGATCCAGAAGCGGAGAAAAGTAACCCGTCAACAGATGAAGATGACAATGAAGGACATGACTTCAACTCTTTATCAGAAGAAATTCCCTCTTCATTAGCTGAGTCTGCTAAACCACTAGTGTCGTTTCCTAAAAGAGAAGGCTCATCTGCAGGTGAGGATGACTCGAAGGGGGAGGACAAAAACTTGTCGACAGATGAAGACTACAAGCCGGAAGAAGAGGAAAGCGACTCGTCGACAGATTAAGGTGACGATGAAGGAAACAACGCTGGCTCGTGATCAGAAGAGTTAGCCTTGTTGGTAGCTGAAGCCACCCAACAATTTGTAAAGGGAAATTCAACAGGAAAGTAGATAAGAACGGTCTAGCGCTCCCCAGAGTTTTTGTTTACGAATTTGTCATGTCCCCCTTTTACGTTGCCATTTCTGATCAGATCCAAGAAGTTGCTAAGTTCAAATTCGATAAGTGAAAGCTCGACTTCACCCAACTCTACTTAGTCTCCACTCGCAATTTTCACTCCAAAATCTGAGTTTGAGGGTTATGTCTTGAAATCAGCCCCGCATGTCGAGGACAATTCACAGCTTTTTGATATACGTGGGAAATTTGTACACAGGGTTCCGCCCGAATTCTAGTTTGTTGTGGTTACACCCAACAGCTTCCACCCATACACTCAGTATAACGCTCGTAAAACTTGGACTTGCGACCCCCACGATCCAGGGATCCGTTGGCGATGCGAACTTACCTCTCCTGGTATATGGGGCTACTCCACCCTTTCCAATTATCCTGTATCCTCCCACCCTGTTTTTTTCCGATGGTTGGTTTCCGTTAAACGTTTTAAACGCGTCTTGTCACGGCACTGCATCGCGCCAAATCACATCGCGGAACAAATCGCACACCTCGTCCCATTGCACCCCGTCGGGTCCATGACACCTCGGCTTCAAATACCCACGTTTTCCTAAGGCTGTTAAACTAATGTCATAAAGGACAGAATTTTGGCGACGGCGGTCCATCCAGCAATCTCGCCAATCATTCCATGAACAAGAGAACCGGAACTTCCCTAGGATTGCTATACATTCTTTGCCATCCCTTTATTTGGGCGATTACATGACCTCTGGACCTCCATTCTATGAACAACAGAGTACAACACCATGATCTCCTCGGCCCTGATAACCTTAATAATCAAAACTGAGTCTTTTTCTGATCCTGGTACAGTTACAATCGGCTTTGGTCCCACAGGTCCCCCACCACAGAAAACCTCGTTCTATATCACACCGGTAATCACATCGCACTTCATGAAAGGCACCCTTAACAGGAAAAACGTGATCCTGACATCTTGGATTTCCCTGGCACTCCATTGATATACCACCATCCCTACCTCCAGAAAAAATTATTTCTTTCATACGTTACCATCGTTTTTGGCCTCATTTTCAGTTGTAGCACTATCCACACCTCAGCCACCATCACACTGTCTTTATTGCCGAATCGCCCACGAGCCAAAGCGGCACCACCACCGACTTTATAAACACGAGTCTGTGGGATTTGAAACTCCCAACATTTCTTCTAACGTCTGGCTTGATGAACGAGGCTTTGTATCACAACGCTATCGCGTATCGCCTTCGTATATTTACTCGGGAGTGGCTCCAACAGATTCGCGGGGTCCGAAGAATGTATACCGGGATACCCAACCCTTACGATGAATACCCGTTGCCCCGAGGCTTCCCTTTCACCTCCACTAGTATCTGTGAACGATTTCATTGGATTGATGCGTATGGTTCAAATGAAATCCGACACGCCTACGACGTAACACTACAATGGCATTGCATTCCATCTCATCCTCAGAAGGAAGGCGTAGAGCCTGAGGAAAGTGTTCGGATGCTCTGGATCATTACGTTTGGTAAGTTTCCTGAGACGCTTCGAGATGTAAATAATGAATCTTCATTTCTAGATCTTACTGGAAGACACCTTGCGTACCTTGATATCGATCCTCGCATAGTGAATGACCCTTCCCCTCTATTCCAGATAGATGGGGACCTCGTCCTACAGTTCCTCTGTTTCTCCCTCAAAGAGGATCGTGCGATGCATCTCACCAGTCGTGTCGTACCCGAAGCCCCGAATCCTGAATTGCGCAACCCAGACTACAACTACAACGTCGAGATTTTCGAACTGCGCACCTTTGATGGCCACCTCGTGTGTGAGCATGGTCGTCGTTATGTTCCGCGTCGTGTTTGTCGTGTCTGTCAACAATGGATTCCACAATCGGGTCCACCCCTTTGTTTAGGGCATATATTTATGTAAAGTGGCGGTGGGTAAGACGACAGTAGGCTGGGCCTACTTGCGTTTTCCTCACCTCCTTACGTCTTTTCCTCTGCTTTTGGTAGGAAATATACACGACAATATTTAACACATTTCTCAACGCGTTTCAAGCATCTCCCTTTTCCATGACCCTTCGCAATTTCCATCTAATTTATGCCTCACAATCAATTACCATTACGGTCTAACATTTTCAGCACCATCCAACCGATAATAAAAGGGCAGACTTACATGTGTCGGTATGCACTGCGTGTTAATATTATATAGTCAGTTAGCTATTAATATTACCCTTGTTTGAAAGCTGTAATACAGGGCTTTCCTGGTTGCCTCAAGGCCGGATATACCAAACAAGGGTCGGGACAGGGCACCCCCATTGAAAGCAATAAGGTCAATGCACATCTCTCACCTTCAACACAAACCTATCTCGGAGCTTTTCTTTCGCCTTGTACTTAGGCGTTTACAGTGAAGCAGTGTGTTGAGCAATGAGCATGCAGCGCCATGCACATTATTTAGCCGCCTGTAAACAATCAAAGACTCGGATACATACATACACAACTATCGGTAATATAGAATACCGGTGCCGGCTAGTTGCGGTTCGAAACCATTCAATACTAAGTAAACACCGTCCACACACCATTCTCTATCCCTCAATGGCTTCAACTCATCGAGGTTCATGCCTTTGCGGCGCGATTAAATACGAAATTACAGGAGATCCTTTCACATATCTTGTTTGTCACTGCATCAATTGCAAAAAGGCAACTGGTTCTCCTTTCATGGCAAATGCGTTTTTCAAAACAGACGTACGTTGATATTGATATTTAGGTTGGAATTAATCAATGACACCTGTCATCAGCAATTAAGCATAACACAAGGGAAAGAAACTATCAAGAATTTCCGTGACGACCAAACGGCTAGCGGATCTGCAATAAACCGCTCTTTCTGTCCTGATTGCGGATCATCCTTGTTCATTGTCAGTGCAACAAATGATTGTGCTATCGTATCTACAGGAACTTTGGATGATCCTGTCACCTGGAGTAGGCTTTGTACCTTTGTTCCTCGTACCCGACTAACTTCGTAACGTGCGTCACAGCTCCACGACGGGAAAACTTTACAGAACGTAAATTTCACTGGGTGACAGGGCTGACCACGAACCCAAAGCCCCGCTCTAAACTCTAACGAGCCCAATTTTACATCATACCCCATTATGGAAATAATGTTATATATGTCACCAACCTATAAGTTCATTGCAGTTACTCGTCATCGGAAATAGGGTGGGCAGCATCTCACTCACCCACAATGGCGTCGGGGGCCGCCCATCTCTTTAAAACCTCAGTACTTTCTTATATAACGTTATAAGTGATCAGGACAGACAGGCCTAAACATTTACTTCATTGTATGGACAATGCCTCAAACGCAAATTCTAATGAAATCAATTAGCACTTCCAGGTATCTCAAAATATTCGATACACTTCCACGATCGAGGTCACCATTAGGCTATAGGCTAAACAACTGCCACCTGGCTCAAGTCTAGTTACACTTCCGGTTGACAAGCTGTGAACATCATATATGAAACTACTTCCTCGAACCCTATCCAACATGTGTGTGTTATGGTCGTAGTCTGTTCGTGCTCTGGTCGAGCAGATGAAAGGGCGTGACAATGCTATCGCATGGTTCGTATACTACCTAAAATATTCGACAAAAGTTCTTTACCATCGGAGCGAGATACACTACTCGTCTATCGAAACACAGGTTACATACAAGCGAAGGGAGGCTACATGATTAATACAGTCGCTAAGTAACTTTAAGATACTCTCATCGGCTTCCCAAGGAGTGCCAACCTATGCCTATGCAAGGTCGTGTCGTGTGATGCTATCAGACCCGCGAGGATCTGCCATGTTACCACTCTGCCCAGTCGCGACGGTTCCATCCATTCCGCTAACTGTCGCGTTCGTACCAAATCCCATATGACCAATAACATCACCGATAGTAGATATGGAACCCCCGCCACCAGGTTTAGCGGTGTCGCCACTTCTCCCCGAATCCCAAGAGTGTTGTGTGTCCGCAGAACCCTGTTGGGTATGTCTAGGGCGACTCCTCGGAGGTGTTTGCGTTGAGGTGATCTGCGGCCCTTGACCAGGATATGGTGTATACGCGGGGGGATTTACCTTTGGACGCCTTGACGCAGAAGGGATAGCCACCTCGTCGGAGATCATAGCTTGAGGGGGAGCACTCGGGGGGTCGTACACGGGAACTATAGACCCGTCTGCCCGTTTCCTATCCGCCAGGTTGGTGCTCGAGCCCTGTCGTGAAATTTCAGCTTGGGAATTTGTAAGAGGTTGCAGTGTAAATGGTACGATGATATCTTCGGGGTTTGCTGACGGATTATGGATGGAGAGGGGAATGGGAGGGGACAACTGACGCTGCGGAGGGGGGGGAGGGGAAGTGTTGTACGCGGCGGAGTTATGTATAGAACCAAAATATGATAGAGAGTTGACGCTACCAGTTCGTGTATGGAAAGTCGATCCAGGGCTCATCGGGGGGTGGGACAATTGAGTTGTTGCAAAACTCTGGGGTGACTGTATCCTCATGTAAGGTAGATTCATATCAGTACCCGATGATTGAGAAAGTTGGGATGTGTTGGATTCTTTTCTGGCATGTGTTGGCCCATAAGCACTGGCAACAGCGCCTCGACGGTGTTGTTTCATTTTACGTGACTTAAGGAAGAAAGCTGCACCGAGTGCAAGGCCGATAACCGCCAACCCGCCAATGACACCACCGACGATAGGTCCAGTTGTCGATGTTTTCTTTACCGGAGGTCCGTCGATGTCGGGTAAATCTGGTAATTGTTCACGACAGTAAAAATTTGGCCCAAAATATTGACTTACTCTTGTCGTCGAGCGCCTTGGCCGCAGTCACATCAAATTTTTGGTTGGGCCAGGTATGTGCTACGCCAAACAGCGGTTATAAGAGGACTGTCTGAAAATAGTATAATACACACGATCTGTCATAGCCCAGTATGGAATAGAGGTAACAGGCGGGAACGGCACCTGGGAAAATGGGTAACCTCTGGCATCCTTGTTAGACAAAGACGATCTATCAAGGTGATCGCACCTACGTGGAGGATAGGTCCTTTGTATTACATTTTTCCATGTACCCAGCCCAACTATTCATGAATTTGAGTGGATATGAAAACGAAATTTCGGAACCAGACGAACGTAAATACAGATGAGTCAAATCCCTGGCATGCTGTACAAGCGCTCAACAAATTGTATGTAGCCCAAGAACTGCCCGATGTGACATTCAGATGTGGTCCGCCGAATAAGGTGAGGTTAACTAACCATGTGCACGGATTACTTGATTTCTCAGCACTATCTGGGGGCGTGTAGTGAGATGTACTGTTAACTGCAGGAATATTCCAGTCTAAATATGATAGATGTCAATACAGATTTCAAATTTCCTGTGACCACGCATAGACATACTCCCTGTATTGCAGTTTCCAATAATCCGAGCAGCCACCAAACAAGGAATCTCCCCCTTCGAATTATCTGCCCAAGTGAAATCGTTCGAACATTTTGCCTGAGTCTGAATTCCTCGACCTTCCAATGTAATCTTGAGAGCATTTCCGTCGATGGCCAGAGCCAATACCGTTAACAAAATGGGAAACATGCTGAACAACAGAGGCCAAAACCGTGGTGGGGGTGGTATAGGGTGAGTGGTGGACGAAAGATCGGTTCACAAACGAGAATCGAAGCTTGCGATTCGTTTATTAAGCCAGATCGTGGAATCTAGGGGCTCCCGAACAAACAGGCGCCTACCATCGCACCGCAATTCCAGAATAATATATGGAGATAGATATCTCCCGTCTAACCCGGATGAGATGATACCGAGGGCTCGAATGGGAACAACATGTGGCCGGATAAAGCGCATGGCCCAGGCGACATCTGTCCATCCGTAGAAGCTGAACGCTGTGTTTCAAGGTCATTCTTGACCAAGTCTCTCATGAATGTGTACAGGCGAGTTGAAAGATTGCCGGAGGCACGTTCTTTTTACAAAACTGACAGGTGAAGGTGGGCTATGGGCATACTGAGGTTTTCCCGCTTGCTGATGCGAGGGTAGTGGTTGAGGAAAATAGTCGGGAAAATATTTTGCATGTATTCAGGTACGACGGTACCAAGAGCTCACCCCAGAGGGCCGGTGGCAGTTGGCACGATGCCCTCGATAAAATTTCTCTGTTGGGCAACAGTGTCTCATGTCTTCGCGAAATAGCATATATGCACCTCGAATGTTGGGTCCGATTATAGGTCTTCAGTCCCACGGAGAGTGCAATCTTCCGCGACATCACGACAACGCCGCTTCTAAGGAAATAATACTCCAGAAGAATCGGCTCCCAGAGCTTCCTGAAGTTCTTGGAAGATCCGTCAATTATAGGGAACATGTGAGTGTTTTTGCCGAGACCTCAGGTTGTTTGCATTGATTAGGCTGCGGGCTCTCGCGTCGAGCGAAATGAAAGTCGGTGGTGGAATGCGCCCACCAGTTGACCGAATGGGTTATCATCCAGTCATTTTGATGACTGCTTGAAGGAGTTCTATGAGCGTTGGTAGGACATGAAACTTTAGGCAATCTTCCTCTCATCAAATCTCGTCCTTCTTTTCCCGACGTCGTGGTAGCCCATTATCATCGCATGTCTGGGACCAGATGATAAAGAAAGGTCTGGTCACATTTCCACACGCGGCATCCACCACGAGCGTGGAATGGGAATCCTATTGATTTGGGGATGTAGTCAAGTATTAATCGTAAGGTTGGGTTTATGATTTGATCAGGAGGACCAATCCCAACCCACCAGACGACTTCTTGATTGTTGCAGAGCGGAGCCAGATCCCCAATCTGCTGCTGAAGTGATAACAAATCGGTTTGACCTATTGATGCGTTGGTTTTGCGGGGAGTGTAACTGATATAGCGGCTGAAACAACCAAAAACTGTTCCGATGGTGCTGCCATAGCGCTTAGTTCGTCTATAAATAATCACGACACGGAGCACCTTCGTTCGATTATGGATGTTTTCCAATCCCTAAGGGTCCGTTTCTGCCAAAGGTCTAGTACATCCCCCGGCCATTAGATCTTTCGAACTCGTGGAGCCCCTGGCTAAAAATGGATTTCTAGATCAGTAGCAAGTTCATTCGCGACCGGATTAACATATATAGAAAAGGTGTGCTAGCACATATTTTCATGAGCCATACATCCGGGTATCTTTTCTTATATCACCGTTCGAAACTGAGTTTGTATGCAAACACCAGAAATTTAGCATCTTGGTTGACATATGATATCTGACACCTGAACAATGGCGGTTTATAGTGAAACGACCTAGAGAGTAGTTCATCATCTTTGCTCCAACGTTAACCTAAAATCATTTCACTCACTACAGTAGGCCGTGGATAAGCCTACTTCCCAGAATGTCTTGACAGCTGAATGGAAAACCATGTGCCGACATAGTCCATGGTAAGACGGTTGATTCCGGTTAGCCTCTTTGATGACCTAATCAGCTGCGGAATCGCGCCGAAAATACAAAAATCTTACATACGCTCCAATCCTTAGATAAGATGGAGAAAATCAATCAACCAAGAATATCTAGGTCCCTGAGAAATGCCCAGTTTCGGCCTAATCCTACCCATAATTTATTTTTGATTAGTGCACTGTGAATTGCAACGCTCGTAAGCCACTCACTGTTTATTACCGCGGTGTACGGGCCTTGTGGTGCCTGACCTCATGCGGACCTGCGGTGGGAAGCGGAATCTGGAATGTTGTAGCAGAGCGGCTCCGGCGGGGAATGAGGGAGATACGAGGGCTGATCTAGGCGTTGAGATTGACAGAATACAATCAAATACGTGTTTTTTTGTGGAAAATTCCTTCACTTGACAAGGAGAATGCGAGCGCTGGGGAGGCACTGCCAGTTTTAAACAAATTAGACTATATCAGTACGAAGTTCGGAAAAAATGGATACTTGTACACATGACCCTTGACAAGCCTTTATGAATCATGATGTAGGCCTCTACGAACATTCGCAGTCATGATGTCTACGGCAATGTTAGCTAAATAAAATCGAGCCTGAGAGAGACAATCACCACTTATCGTGAATAGGAGGTATCACTACTTCTATAAGAACAGCCTCCGTACAACTGATAGTTCATTCCCCCTTATTATGATCCTTACGAGCGAAACATGTCAACAAATTGTATCTCCACATGCGCCACATCTTTATTTGATGATGGCTGGTTTGACACCATCTTAACCATTTGTTCCTGAGGCCTGACAATCCATAGATTTTCGTGGGGATAAATTAGCAATAACCCACGATGGCGATCGTGTTACCCCAGCTTGAATCGCGGTGATCATATCCCTCGAACATGTTTCGAATGCGATGACGTTCGCTTCCAAGTATACTATTTGATATTGTGCTGGATGGAATGGTTCTTGAATGGGTAATTAGAAACTTATATTCAGATTGATAGGGGACTTTTTTTTTCTTTTCGAAAAATTGAATGGGAAAGGGCGCTGGAAGTTTTATAGAACCAAGGCTGTGTAGCGTTCAAAATGACACGTGACTTGACATAACGCGTGGCAGCGCGCTCTTTGCGATAGCTTGATCAATTGTAAACAAACACTGCATATTTTTAATGTTGACTTCCTATGTCACTCTCCTCGTCAAACATATGCGCCGAGACCCGGAATATTTGAAAACAGTCTGAAATACGTCCAAATAGGAAACGAATGGGAGTTCTTTAGTGAGCGCAACCAGTACAAAAGAAGCGAGTCCGAAGCCGTGCACAGAATATCATGCTTCATGTCAGTCCAGCTCGAGATATTCTAGCGAACGGAGGTATCAGCGTTAGAAAGAGAGGACGAGTCCGCTTGATACCGACCAAAGTGGAGCTTTGAAGCCCTTCTTGACCACAAGTTCCATCCCGTCAATTTGGGCACCAAAATTCTGTTTCGTGGACGAAGATAGACCCCACCAAGACGACTCCTCTACGATATCCGCAGTAATCTTGATAGTTGTCACGAGGCTGTAGAAGTACGAGGGAGCGTTCTGTCCGAATGGGACCGAGAACAGAACCCTATACTCCCAAGACGAGTTGTGCTTCTCCGAGCTGGACGAAAATTGCAGGAACCCGCTATCACTGCTCTCCCTCAAGTTAGTGAACGTGTTCAAGATGATTGCCCTAAGCTGGTCTAGCTCGACCGCAGCGGAAAACGCGTCGTGAAGGAAGGTGGCCACCTTGTTTACCATTGAATCAACATCCTGCGTTTGTTGGTTTATGGTCGATTGGTTGTACTTGTCGAGGGTAAGGTCATCTTTTGGGTAATGATCAACTGCATTTTTGAATCCAGGCCAGTCAAAATTTGGCTCATCTCCGACGGTCAAATAACCTCCGCTAAATTTCATAACCTGCAAGCTCGTAAGGACGAGGTCCTCGGGAAGTCCATCTACGGGCTGAAATACATCGCCCGCTTCTATCATAATGCGAATGTAAGAAACGGTAGGAGATACAAACGACGATGACTCCGAACCTTTGGCAGAGAGGACTCGAACTTCGCTAATGTTTTTGTCAAAACCATCATTCACAACAAATATGGTTTGTGCTTACAGCTTGGACATATTCGGATGTTAATCTTGCTTACTTGTGCGATAAGAGGGTTCGGACTGGACATTGGTAAGTTTTGAGGGAGGGTTTTATGTGAACCAGTGGAATAAGGAAAAGTGGTGGCTGCCTTCATGCAGCGGTACGGAGAGTCAGGGTGACGAGCCCGACATGGCATTGCGAGAAGATCTGAATTTTGAGGATGATGAATAACAAAGCATACATTGGATTAAAATCGAAGTTTCCATACGGTTCATCACTGTCAAGTTTATGTGGGTCGGCATTAGAATCTACCGCCTTTGATAAAGTCGAGCTCTATTCAAATCTCAAATGGTATTCACTTTGCTTTAGATTCAGTCCCTCCGCAATTGAAGAACCTGTCCTCATCTCTAAAACATCACCCCATACAAATTTTTACGGAAGTTTTAGATTTCTCGTGATCTATATAGGTTCATAAGGACAAAAATGCATATATCATCTCAGCACTCATGCATTGCGCATTGCTGGACGTCAGTCTCATAACCAAATGGCGAATTTGAGTACTTCGCTTCATGTGCTTCTATGACGCGTAACAGATCTTCTTTCAGTCTAGTGTTGACCCTAGGCAAACTGTAAATGGTATAGCTATAGTGAAGATTCTTTACTATAATATCGAAGGAGCCTACGCGACGCGATTGGCTGCGGAGAAGGAGGTAATAAAGCGATTCTGAAGCATTGATGGGTTTTTACTTCTTTCAGTGATGACGATATCAGCGAATAGGGGCTAATTTGCTTCCGCTGCTTCGTGCCTTATTTATATTTTTTCTCCGCTCGTGCTAGCGCTCAACCTCTTTACACAATCATTGTAACCATCACGATTTTTTCCTTCGATGTCATCGCTCAGGTATGTACTAGCATTGCTTAACCCGCCATATTCGTCGATACTCACAATAAATTACATTGCGACCCTAGTGGTAAGCCTTCATGGTACCTGTTTCATATAAGATGATATAACTTACTCATCAACACAGAGGAACAGGCTTTTTTCGAATACATAAAGCTTCCAAGTGACCTCATTTCTGCACACAACCAAGTCAAAGATCTGGCCGTTCGCTTCGTTAAGAGTGCCGACGAAGATACCCACAGTAATCAATTCGACTGGGGTGGATTCAAGACTGCTCTCGATAATCAAGATGCTGAGAACATCACTATCGGTGGCTTCACCAATTCTCCGATACCCCTTCAGGGCGATGATGCCACCGTATCTACGATGGTGGATAAAATAATGAACCTACTTCCATCTCTTTTGCCCAGCGAGCCAGTAGATCAGTCCCAGATGAAGAACGAATTGAATTCTTCCCTCGCCGACTTGGACCAGCTCTGGGACGACGGAAACCAGGCAGGTGCGTCTGGGGTATTGAGCGAGAAGTGGCTTTCGAGAGAGTACAGAGTCTTAGCTGGAGTTCCCGCCGGCCAACCCAATTACCTCCAAAGCATTGTGGCCTCTGTGACCGTAAAAGGGCATTTCAAGAAAGAGAGTACATGGGGAGGCCTCGGTAGACCCAAGATTACCAAGGAACTGGACGCCGCTGTTAAAGTTATGCAACTCATGGTCGCCAAGGGTTTTACTAACCCGTCCTAAACCAATGATCGTGTGTAAGTGAACACCAAGATTTGAGATTTTTTCGCTCAGTTTTTTTGTCCAGCCATACTTTCCGGTAGATTCCTTGTATTTTCTATACATGTACACTAAACGAGCCTTCATAAATGTAAACCATGATGAACCTGTTCCAATAAAAGCTCAACGAGATCTGAGCCCCAGAGGCAAGAAGTCAGTGCGTACTATTGCTTGATATGCTGAACGTCAGACCCCCGTTTGCGTCGCCAAATTTCCCTAGGTCGGTGTACTTTTGAAGTGTACAATCGGCAGCTGCGCATATACCTTTGAGAATGTTGGAATAAACTTGGTTCGGGGGTTCGGGGGCCATTTCGTCCGGGTATCTCCGAACATGTTCTCACAATACGTCACGTCACGATTGCGTAACGTTTCGTGTTGCCCAACCTGAGGTCAGAGTTTGCAATGGTTCTGAGCAGCTGTCATGAGTCGGATCGCACCAAACGCGATGGCAACGGCCACTTGTTTGTACCCATAAGGTTTCGAAAACCACACCTCCAATTGGTCCCAGGTGCCAGCACAGGCCCATCGACGCAAACGGCCCAGCGTGCTGAAAGGTAGAGACATTCTATTCTCTATTTCTTATGATGTTGTCCTGGGGGTTATCCAGAACTTCTTGGAACAGGTATATCCAATAATTACTGAGTAGACGAGTCACGGAAAGGGGAATGGTTTGGCGCGGTCGCTACCTGCGTACACAATCCCAATAGCTTGGTCATATCTCCGCACAAACCTTTCAAGTACATCCTATCCAACAAGCAATTTCCAGGAATGCAGTAACATGTAGTTGATTCCAATATCTTGCGATGATGTCTGTCTCACCTTACACGTCTACCTAGAGAACCAAGAAACCAACTTCAACGCAGGTGGGGCAGTATCAAAAGATTTGCTCGTGATCTGATGATATTCGATCACGATTCACCGTCCAAAAATTAGTACCCATTCCATTAATAAAAGCAAGATTAGACGCCCAAAGAGCTCTCCAATTTTGCACTGAGCTGTGTATATATCTCACGAGCTTGGAAAATAATAAACAACATTCATTGGGCCCGTGAGCGTGGGGGGAAATATTTTAATTACTTTACAAGCAGGCATCGGGAACGCAATAGTCCAACCGACGTTCAGCACACCTCCTGGAAACAAATAATTATAAGTCCCCAAGGGAAGAGGGAAGTTACGGTCAGCCCACCTTAATTATTTCTCCCCCGAACCGTACTGAAATCCAGCGCCAACGACTAACTTTAGGGCTTTGACCTTAGCTGAGAATTTTTTCGAGGTCGACTCTGTTAGGTTCCACCAAGATGATTCTTCCTCGAAATTGGCGGCAATCCGGACGGTGATCACGGTGGCGTTGAAGTACATTGAAAGTTTATCCATTGGAACAAATAGAACGACTCGGTACTCCCAAGTGGACCTCTCATCGGCGAGCTGATCAAATTGTAAGTAGCCAGCCCTGCTGTAGTTCTCCAGGGCGGTGAACGTTGCCATGATATTCTTTCCCAACTCCTCCCCATCTCCTGTTATAGCGATGATTTTCTCAACTACCTCTTTGAATGGCTGTTTGCTCTCATCGAAATCACCATCAGAAAACTTGTCGTAGACCAAATCGTCTCCGGGATATTCGTCGACAGCCTTCTTGAATCCTTCCAAGTCAAATAATCCGTCCTCAGAGTCGGCATGCTTATTAAGGAATGTGGCAATCTGAAGGCTCGGGGGGATGATATCGTTTGATGGGTTAACATAGATTGCGTCAAACACTACAGATAAACAAGTAAGTTATCAACGAGATAAGAAGAGCATGTATACATACATGGATTTTCAAACCCTTTTGCAACGACAAGTCCCATGAAGTCGGAGGTGCTCTTGAAGCCTTTCAAAGTCGTCTTACCGTCGATATCGAACCAGGAGTCTTCATCCTCTAGCTTCGCCTGTAGCTTGAGCGTGGTTAGGATGCTCTTGAAAAAGCGAGTAGACCCGCTGTGGGGAATCATGAAAATAACCCTGCACTCCCACCCAGATACTTTAGGGTCGTCATCCGACTTGGAAAAATCAGCCCATCCACTCTCTTTCGCCTGCTTCAAGTCGATAAGAAAGTTCGATATGAGCGTCGTCAAGTCTTCCTCTTTGATAGTTACACCAGCTGCCTGACAAAAGGCCACGATCTTAGGAACAATGTCAGAGACTTTCAAATCACCCTCCTCGATGCCTTTGTTACTAAAACTATCAAACGTGAGGTCATCTCCCTTGTACGAATCGATGTCATTCTTGAAAGAAGCCCAATCGAATGACTGAATATTCTCCGAGTTGAGTTGAATGTGGCTCATAACATAACCCGCGACCTGCTTGGCTGTAGGCGTCAGGGCTTCTGAGACCTCATCGACGACTTGAAAACTAGTTTTATCTGGATAGGAAAATTCTGAGTAAAATACGCCCAAGGATTGAATCTACTGAAGTGAACAACCATTGCTAAGCGATAGAACAACAGATTCGGGAATGAGTGGAAAGAATTTCTCGTTCAGTGGCTGGGGTGCAAATACCTTGCGTACTTCATTCTCCGGTAACGATGATTTCAATAACGAAAGGAATGGGTAACGGTCTAATGAGACAACCAGAAATCGTAATATAGGGATTCGACCAGAATAAGTAAAGCACGGGATCGAGTAGGCTCTGGTCCAATGAAGGATTCATGTCGCTATCAGCGTCTTCATGCTCATAGCTAAGAATGTGTTTATCATTCTCCGCCGAACTTTTCTGCAACTATTTCGAAGGCCCGGGTCAGTGCAAGTACCGAGTTGAATCGATCGTAGCGAAACACACGTCAATGATGCTGCCTTATAGAAGATGTACCCAGGAGGACGATCAGAAGGCGCACCTCGAAGTACAGTCGCTGAGATTTACATTAATGAAGTAAGTAAGTAACGATGAATAGGAAGAAATTGTTGGCCCGGCGGCCCGGCACTTGCCGACGAATTGTTTTTGTTGGCCCGCAGCCAGATTTGAGCTCCTACATGACTCGGACTTGTACACGATATCAAGATATGGGTGAGGCCTCCTCTAATCGTCTGTAATAGAACCGTTTAAGCTATTGTAGCTTCAAGTTCATGATCTGCGAGCCCTGTTCGTTACTGACAACCGCAATAAGTACACTTCGACTTCAAATTCATCAGACGTCAATAAAATGGATACTTCTTGTTTCTAGACAGGTGCATTGGTTGGATTAAGTTACTCACTCTTTATTCTCAGTCTCTCCACCTTAGATCTTGCAGATTGTGCTCTACGAACGCTGATCGATACTCTCATCTTAATTCTATCTGAAGGAAGATGTAAAATCGAACAGCCGTCGTCGATTTGAAGGAACTTCATTCCTACCCTAAAATCTCAAGTGTAGGGCTTTTCTTTTCTCAAGGGTACTTCCTTTAATTAGACGACATTGAAGAACCTTCATTCGACCGATAGAACGAGAAATACTCCACACCAAAGAACAGAAGAAGCTCCACTCACGACACGCGTCTACGAAAGGGTATCGAAAATGCTTGCACTTGTACGCGCGTTGTCACCGGAATTTAACAGCCCCGATATTGCCCTGGTTTCACAGAAGCCTGAACCGCGTACAATCTAGTATAGAAGTGGCATTTGAGGACTGGATTGTCGCATCCTCAGCCCAAAAAAATTCTGGAGCCTGGTTATATAAGTCTTTCTATTGGTATTCATTTCCTTCAGCCCCGGTCACCTCATCTCATCGCGCTAAGCACTAAATTTTCAACCATGTCCAAACTGTGAGTGCAACCCCCATTGTGCCAAAAACACTATTTTGACTTCTGGGCCAGCCAAGTTCGGGTTGCCGCCACCAAAGGTTCGGTCGCATTTCCTGAATATCATTTTATGGATATTCACTCATTCGCGGACGTTTATAGAAGAAGAGGACGATGTGTTCCAGCCTGTCGATCAACTCCCTGAGGATCTCATCCCAACAAGCATGCAAGTCATGAAGTTCAGTGGACAGCACCTTAGTCTCGAGGAAGATAACACGTATTTCGATTGGCCCGGTTTCAAGACCGCCATTGACCATTATACGGGAGATGATCTCAGCTTCGACAGATACGATAAGTCGACTATCAACCAGCAATCTCAGGAAGCAGGGGCGATGATAGACAAAGTCGCCCAGTTCCTCAAAGACGCGTTTAATGCCGTGGTCGATATGACCCAGCTAGCGGCCATCATCCTGAACACATTCACCAATCTGAAAGAGCATAGCGAGAGTGGATTCTTACAGTTCTCAAAGAGTGATGATAAGCACAACTCGTCCTGGGAGTACAGGGTTCTGTTTTCGGTCCCATTCCAGAACACTCCTTCGTTCTTCTATAGCTTGGTTACGACTATCAAGATCACTGCAGACATCGAAGAAGAGTCGTCTTGGTGGGGCCTGACTTCGTCCACCAAGAGGAACTTTGGAGTGCAAGTCGATGCGTTGCAGCTCGTGGTCCAGAAGGGGTTCAGAGCTCCTATCCCGTAAGTATTATTTACCTAGCATTTGCGTGATTAATAATTATTCGACGGCAGATCGTCCAAAGCTAAGTTGGCATAGGGGAGAATGTCTATCCTCCCATTGAGCTCTTCAATTTTTGTACTGATTATGTTATACGAATTTCTTTGTATGTTTCCCATTGGGATTTTTAGTTTTGTGTTGGCCCCACTGTTCCAGTGATGGTTGTGTAGTCCCACTTCGCTGTTATGCAAAAACCTGACCAAATTCCAGTCTTTTGTAACTGTTATTTGATATGTTCCAAACTCTACCCGTACATAACATGGTTGCGAGAGACTTGCTTATTGTTATTAAATGTGCATCTGGTCCAAATCGAGTGATGTTGACGATTGCATAAACAAGTGCACCTAATTTGTGTCTTCGGATGGTGATCGAACAGCGGCATAACAGCCTTTATATGACAGGATTATGATACATCTTGAATATTGAAAACGATCATGGACGCGCTGCCCAAGAGAACTGGCTTTCTACCGCGATCAAGGATCGGAAGAAATGGTTCAGGAGATGAGACTGGTCCTTTTTTCTACCCCAAAATACCCGAACGATGGATACGCCTACGTGTGGCGGGGGACAGAACTCGGGAGGCATCCAGCAGTCAGCAGTCAGCAGGAGGTATATTACTACCAGCACGGGCAACATTGCTCACTGCGCTAATGCTGCTCTCAGGGTCTCTGTAACTGTCGGCGTCGCCTGAAATCGTAGGCGTTTTGTCGACGTTCGTTCGTCTTCAACGTCCATGCCGTCCGGTTCTGAGACAGTAGAATCCTCTTTTCGCTGCATGGCCAAAAAATGAAGGTAGGCCAGGCTGTATCTTGGCTTTGGGGCACGGGCAGTGTCTACTGGTGCAGCAGAGAACCAGAGAACCTCATTGGTTTCTGGATCACGGTCAAAGTGTTTCGCTAAAGATACTCTTAGACGAGTTTGTTCAACAGTTGGGTTTCCACCTACCAGTTTCAGCTGGTAATTTCTCAACCGTCGCACTATGTCCTAAAAAAGCTGATCCACCAGCTGCAGTGATAATCGATCTATCGGGCCCACTGGCCCGTTGGTTTTGTGGAAGTTGTACTTGTTGGGATAAATGAGATGCTTGATAATAGTATTGCGATGATGCCGCAGCGGCGTTCGTCCCATGGGCGATGCCATTGTGGAGTGTTTTATTCGGTTCGGCATCTCCCCCAGGGTTCCTCCGAGTCCTCTTTTTACCTATTGCTGAAACATCACCTTTATCGTCATCCGGCCCCTCGGCAGCATTGATGATGCCTCCTGGTCCTCTGACTGCGCCTTTGGAACCTCTACCTATAAAGGGGCTAGGGAATCTACTCGGTAGTACTGTTCGCTCGAAAGGATATATGGGCATGAACTCGGTGCTTTTTCGCACCTCTTCGGGTACACATGAGTTCCAATTCTTGATCTTCACGAATACGCGATCCCGGTCGTTATATCGTGAGTTGCACACATACAGAGGAAATCCGAGGTACCAGAAAGGCGGGCGTGGTCGACCTCTAATATGGCGAGCTGTGAATTGACACGCGATTTTCTCAATGATGTCCTCCAAGGGATGGTCAGCGAAGTGACCTAAGTTTTATGCTTAACATCATAGCCCTAGTATTCATCACAATATTTTCTACTCACTGGTCTTGAACACTTCGCCTTCCCAGAACGTTCTATGGGCTGGGTGGAACGTCTGATAGATTAAATAACGTAAGTGGACGGACGGGCGGCTAAGGATGCATGTGCTGACCTGTTCTGGACGATAATACCACGAGACGGTCAATCCCGGTTGGCCTTTTTTGGATCTATATGCTCAATCAGCTGGGAGACTTCTGGGAAGGGCATCTGCACCAACATCTCATCAGACATCCAACATCTGAATACCTGGCCAATAATCGGTCGACTAGGATCATCTGGGTTACTAAGATGTAACCAATCTGCCAGCTTCACGGTCCAGCCTTTGTAGTGAACTTCGTCTACAAATGTTCTATCCTTGAACAGGACACGATGGGTTGTAACCCCGGCAACTCCCTCCCCTTCCCCCCCGTGATGCACCGGTTTCGTGGTCCCTGGACCCGCACGAAGGGAAGCAAAATTTGTAGTAGTATGGTAGGGTGGCCCTGGAGGAGGATTAGATGACACGAGGGCCTGATACAAGCGCTACGACGAGGATTCATGTTTAGCAGCTACTCAAACATATTCCGGAGTTGAACACTAACTTGAAGGAGTAAGATACGGCCATATGGCTCCGTGGATGGTTTATGCCACCGCCTTGCTTTCAAAAACAGCCGGGCCATGTCGATATCGAATTCTTTCGAACTGGTATAACTTTTGGCACGCGCATGATTCTAAATTTAATGTTCGCCCCACATGTTCGTCCAGATATTACTGTGAACTGACCTCGATAATTTTAAGCGACAAGGGTGCCTACAAATAGTATGAGTCACAGATCGAAGAGGGAAAAGATATCCAAGTACTGTGTAAATGATGTGAGATACTGTTGCTTCTTCAGGAACAGCATCGAGTGCTGCTGAGATTCGATTGCCTCTAATAATCAAGTATGAGAAGTAATCATATAAATAATACCACATGCTTACATCACGTCTTTGTAGCTTTTGATGACATGCAAAATCTCGATGATACGTTCCTGGGAAATTTGGGTAGATATTCACACAGATAACTGAATCTAACTTACAGCAGTGATCGTGTCTGTCCAACCCTGGTCACCAAAACCAGGCCATCTAGGTAAACCTTTCTCAAGTTGCCTCACTATCTCCTCGCTTTCTGCATCACGCTCAATGGTAAGTCCCTGGGCCTCGTCCCCCTGACCATCTGGTTCTGGTGACATGATATCGATGTCCATATCTGGTGATAGGTGCTGTGTTGACCGGGGCTGGATGGGAACAGGTTTACTGTACGTAAAGCTGGAATTGCTTGTGCTCGTTACAGGTAACGGGGTGGAGGGGGCTACTGGGGTTGCGACTCGAGGAGCAGGAGTAGGGGCCTTGACCACTGGTGGTAGCACAGGTGTTGGTTCCGTCACTGGCGACGGTGATGCGGGGGGCGGCTCTTCCACAACCTTGTGAATTTTCTGTGCAGAAGATGGTGGCGGCGATGAGCGCACGGTGGGGAGGATAGGCTTTCTTCTCCATTCAGTCTCAAGCATGGTCTGGAGAATATTAACTGAATACAGTGTACTCTATGGCATCAAGACAGACCTTGAGAGTCGTTGCGTCGAGCGCAATTTGACTAGTTGGTTCATTGTAAAATAACGCATTCCAAAATACGAGGGAAATGTCCGTATACACATCTGTAGCATCTTTGTATCGACCTTTTTCCACCCCGGAACGAATGTTATTCAGGCATCGTGGCTCAGGAATGATCTGAAAGGTGAGATGAGAGTTGAAAAAAACCAAAGGGCTTGAAAGGTCAATTACACACCTCATAATATTGCGGCCAATCCGTCCGGTCGACCAAATCCAAAAACATACCCGCAAGTTGTCGTTTCCCGCGTGTGGCCGTCGCAGTCATAATTGACGACAGAATTTCAAGAATCGCTGTAGTTTGTGTAATCGAGATTGTCATTATTGCAGCCTTTCTGTGAAAGTGGAAAGAAGTATTTGGGTGGAAATTTTAATGAATTTGTGGTGGATGGAACAAGCTTGAGGGGCCAGTCACGCGTGACGCGTTCTTTACCTTTGCTTGGCTAGCGCTTTAGCAATTCCTTCCGATTCCCGACTCCGCCGATCAATTTGGACGATTTGGGAAAACAAATATAAATCTTGAACACGATGGTTATCCTTGGTTATCTCCACGAAAAGTTTTTACGACGGGGCACCCTAAGTGTGGAAACCCTTCAACGATATCGACAGGGTTTCTCCATTTCAAGATATAAATTACAATCTGAACTAAGATCTCGTCAATGAGTACTTGCTTTATTATCATATCTTCATCCGTTATTTCCGTCTACAAATCCAGCCGATCCATCCAAGCAATTCCCTCCAACTGAACCGCCGACCCACAGCATCGTTTCAAATCAAAATACGAGCACGCGTCCCAACATAAAACCCCCGCTCCCACCAAGATTAATGTTCCTGACGTCCTTCCCTCCTAGACCAAGGCCGAGGCCGAGGCCAGGGCCAGGAAGGATACCCTTCCAGCCAGTTGGGTGATATGGAGTAGATGATACATTCTCGTCCCACGAATCCCTCTCTTCCTTTGGCATATTGCGTTTCACGGGTGCCAAGGGCACTGGTGTCGCCTTCTTCGACTCAGGCGGGTTAAGATTGAATGTTAACAACGAGGGGGGAACCCATCGCGATGGGGAAGGAGCGCGGCGACGACGCTTCTGCATAGGTGATCTCGCCTGGGGTGTATTGGTAGAGAGTGATTGAGTTTGAAGCGTTTGGATTTGGTCTGAAGAGCTGGACGACGATGCGTTCGTTGATGATAGATAACTATCGCGATTACGCCTGTTCTCAGTAAGCCTTTCGACACTGCTGTGCGTTGTTGACGGTGAACTCGAATCACTGGTTGTAGATCCGGGTGAAGTACCCGCTGCTTGATTTGCGAGGGCAGGAGTGGTGTTTACAGGCTTCAGGATGCACCTTTTAACATGTCGATTAAGGTTCGAAGCTACGCCAAATCGGCGACCGCAAGTCTCGCATACAAAGGCTAGACAGTCATTGTAAGCTTTTTCTCCGATTGGAAAGACGATATGAACTAACCTTTTTCACCAGTGTGAACAAGGAGATGCTAAGGTTGAGGGAATTTACCGTCAGTTCGATCCGCGGCGACTATGTCAAACACCGTACCTTTCTAAGGGTACTGGGCCTATCGAACCTAGATAGAAAGCACAAATCAGTATCTTACACAATAGATGTTAGCCAAGGACCTAGCCCACCGTTTGTGACACATGGTGCAGCCGTGTTTCTTCTCCCGCGAATGGTTATCTGAAGAACTTTGGGGCACCGCGATATCAGCTACTAGAGGCACATGTCGTACAGGGACAGGAAGTGGAGCTCTCTGAGGTTGCTGTGGCTGCGGAAATGGCTCTTGGGATGGTTGTTGTTCAGATCGCACATAGGGATTCAATAACACAGCCATTGAAGCAGGAGTTGGCAATTGGGCAGCTGGTGAGAGAACCACTGGCGTATACTCCATCGGCCTTTTAACTGTCGAAACTTGGACTGCAGGAGGGCAGGGTGTAGGCGGCATCTGAGCAACTCCGTGGAATGAAGCGGAGGGAGAGGGCCAATACCACTGATGTTGCTCGTGACAACCCGCTATACCCTCGGTACGAAAGTCTCTGCTGCTATTTGCAGTCCCCCCGGTGATTGCCATCCCGGTGGCGCCTAGACCAGTTCCAGCCAGGCTCGAATGCGACTGTAACTGCCTTGGTGGGTGTCCGCGGTCTGAAAAATACCGATAGTCTTGATGCGGGAAAGAGAGCGACGATCCCCTCGAGAAGCGTGAATCATGTAGTTCATCTGTCGCGAAATATTGGTCAGGTGCGGTGCGATAGACATCGAGGGGATTGTAGTAAAAAGGTTGGTGAGAGGGCGCACTGTACTGTTGCACCTGCATTGTTGGAGATGAAAAAGCGGATGGGTAAAGGTGGCTCACCGGCGTTTTATATTGTTGAAACTAATACGTCCTCCTCGTGAACGAGGTGGGAAGCCGGAACGCCTGGACACCTGCCACCACCCTCGAGACCTTCGCGGCCATTTTACGTCGAACGCGCGGAGCTGTAAATTACCCGAGAACCTTAGTCTTCTCTTTCACATGGAGGATGGAAAGCTTAAACTGCATATCAACTGCTTGTTATCTTTGATCTCGTCTCTAGAGTAACCGATTTCGTGCCACAGTCTCTGACAAATTGTGATATCAGTGAAGCAGGTTTCTTGCACCCAAGGCATCTCTTTTGAGCGTCTGAGGTGTTGAGAGTTTTCTATCCAGACCTGCAACTCTCTTCTTGGCAACTCTAGATCATCTTCTCTGGTTTTCTGATAGGAGCTGCGGCCCATCTATGACGAATCTCCAGCCAACCTCATGTTTAGACGCATGTTGATGCTATAGATGGCACTCGGAAAATTTCGGCCCTGGAGTTATTCCAAGTAGAAGGAAAACCGAGATGACGGGATACGTGCCTCTTCTGTACATGTCCCAGTATGAACGTCATGCCACAACTCCGCATCCTGTACAGGTTTTTCTGCCCATATTTCTAGTGAATTAGGACGGCTTCTTCGCCTCAGTAGCGCGATCTGGGTTTTACACATCGAGGAAGTGGTCCAATGGAATTATAATCAGGTCAAACTGTCATGACACAAATGGGGTCAACGTTTCTTCCGTGTATGTTCGATTTTGCTCGTGTTTGCATCGACTTATTTAATCAAGGAAGCGGCCTTGCATCCTGCAACTACGGCTGTAGCATTATCTATCAAAATATTAGAAGAACGCACTGGGAAAAACTGCAAATGTCACCGAGAAAGTCGAGTTAAATTCCTGTGTCCGAGGAACAAGGTCTTGTATCGGTGGAGATGCATTTACCATTCACTGGCCGTCGATCTTGACGTCCGGGTCATTGTTGAAGAGCCTCCGAGGTGTTATATCAAATATTACGCTAGCGAGAGGCCGCATCGTGAACTCAAGATTTCGCTCCCCATTGGAACATGTAACGAGCCAGGCCGAAGCCCCTCAGTGCTAGAAATTGCTGGCCCTCTAAAGGTCTTGCGTAAACCTTAGCGAGATCAGTAACATTACGGAGCGGGAGAGGAGCTGTTCGCTTTCACTCCCCGAAATAGTCCCTTTCATTTCGGGTAAAATATTCCAGGGTCAAGGTTTACTCTCCCATCATGGACAGGTCATGTCAACCTGTCAGTGGTATCGTGTTGTCCATGTCTGGGTCTATCGCGTATATCATGACAAGGGTATGGTGACAAGATAAGCGGCCTTTTATTGATGTTTACCTGCGCAAAGACGTTATCTAATTTATGATAATCTTTGCCGACATGTGCTCATTATTGAAGTTAGGCAGAGGCATGCCCTAGAGTTTGAATAAACATGAAACATGCCAAACTGACAGTTATCTATTCATAGATGCATTCAGCTCGTATCGGGCCCTAGCCTTGATATAACCGTACTAACCTCGAGCTCAAGATATGAGAATTATGAGCTTGCAGATGTTCCGGCTTGGCTGCTTGTGTCTGGCAAGTTTTACCTAGTTTCCAGGCTCAGTGGATTAACCAAGTGCGAAAGCGGAAGGGCGATCGTGTCAGTCAATATCGGCAATGACTAGGCGTAGCCCTAGGTTTTGAATACATGAGGTCGATCAGGGACGATTCAGGTTTTAGACTCGAGGTTGAGACCACTCTTAATCTATTGAAAGACACCACCCACAAACACCTGGTCTCCGGTCTAAATTTATAAATTGGCCAATGGTGCCGATAGACCACAATATTTGCCCACATGTAAGGCATAGTTGGAGGTTTGACCCAACTACTCCATCTTATAAGGAGAAATACGACGGTCGGCGACTACGATAATATTTAGCTTTCTTGATACTCTCCGAGGACACAACTTGGAATCTGGAAGAATTGTCGGAGTTTCGGGCATGCCAGGAACAGAAGGGGTCAGTCACATTGAGCCTTGCTTGAAGTTTCAGTCTATGTGGTGCAAATATATTCGTGGACCTCCGAGTCCCAAGGATCGTTATCAGTATCTACACATTACTTTGTAAATTTGTTGAAGAGTTTAGAACCCGCTAAGATCAAGATTGCTTGCTGTTAGGATACGTTCATATCCCGGCGAAGATCTAGATGGAACTCACACTGCGCGAGACTACCTACTCCAGACTCCAGCTGAGTTCTCGTCTTTTTTCCGGCAACCTTATCTACGGCACTTAAAGCAAGCCCGAGGGCACCGGCACCTAAAGAAGATGTCGATGCACTAGGGAACGACGGCCCCGATTGGGCATAAGATGAGTAGCTCGAAGGTCCTGAAATGGAACGATGGGCTATAAGCAGACTGTAATATTCCAATTGGACTCACGAGGGGGCATAGGAGGCCCAACAGGAGGGGAAGAATTTCCCGGGTACCATCCACCTGTAGCGGGTGAAGGTGCTTGATAGGAGCCTTGTTGACTGATGTAGCTTGGCGAATACGAAGATGCGTGTGATTGCGCACCATATTGATCACCCTGTGCTTGGGGGAAATGTATTCCACTTGTCAAGTCGTTTGGACCTTGGTTACTGGGATATTGTCCAGGGTATGGTGATCCGTGGTTAGGTATGTATGGCTGTTGTCCAGGGAAGGATGGTCCTCCATAAGTAGACGATCCGGGGGATGGGCTAATAGGTGGTGATGGGTGTGCATGTGTGTTCGCGTGGCCTTGTCCAGGAATAGGTGGTGATGAATATCCAGATTGTCCAGGGTATGTTGATCCAGCCTGGCCTGGATAAGATATTGAAGAATAAGGCGAAGAACCCGAAGGAAAGGATGGTCCTCCGGGTATATGTGAGGATGGTCCCGGCCCATATCCTGATGGGCCCGACCCGGGGAATACTGGAGCATACGGGGCAGGTGAGGAAGGGCCGGAAGATGAATACGACGGTTTTCCAGGAAATAGCGTTGTGGAATTGCCTGCTGTGTCTGGCGGAGTTTGCTGGTGTTGGGGACGCCCTGATGATGTACTTGCAGACGAATGAGGCCTCAGTGATGAGGTTGAAGAAGGCGCGGTATATGAAGAAGCAGTGATAGTGTGGGGTCGCGATAGGTTTGCTCCGGAATTGTGACTCTGATTGGGAAGTATCTGTCCTGGATAAGACGATTGCTGGGTTGGTGGATATTGTTGTGTAGTTGTATTCATTCTCCACTCAGAAGGTGGCCATTGGGCTTGGGACCATGGCCCACCTTGTTGTCCTGCTCCAGGTGACACAGGAACCGGTCCAGGTGAAGAAGGCTGTTGAGGGTACCCTGATTGAGATGTCGGACGCGAGAGAGAATGGGGGCGCGAATGTAATTGGGGGCGTGACTGTGGTGATTGCGGGCGAGTCTGACCATATGCAGAAATTGATGCTGCAGGGTGAGCAGGGTGTAATGGGGGTGGTGATACTGCGGTCACACGACTAGGTCCCGATTGAGAAACGCCAGCCCTGCCGAAGTCATTTGCAATCGAGGTTATGGGGCTCTGTTGAGATTGTGTATCATAAGGGTGCTGTGCGTTAAGGACTCCTGGTTCTTGTCTAGGTGGTCCACCGCTAGGGGGATAGCCGGTACCAGGGTCTGCGTTATAGGCCTGATGTGAGTGAACCACCGTGGGTTCTGTCCCGTGAGGAGTGCCACTCGATGTTATATTGGTCGTGACATGAGTTGGCTGGGGTCGTGAGCTTGAGATGATAGGTGGTGGGCCTGTAGCGCCGGGAACCTGATTTTGACTGGAAGAAGAGGTAGGTACGTACAAAGGAGCTGCTGGGTTTGGCGTAGGAGCTATAGGGGACACGGATGCTGTAATGGGTACAGTCTGTGCTGCTGCTTGGGGCTGATTTTCTGGCATTCCATCTTCCTCTAAAGAATAGGGAGGTGGAGGAGGTTCTTCTTTGTCTTCCGAACCTTGTGCAGCAAGCCAGTCTTGGTATGACTGTCCATCTCCAGTTCCGGAGGGACCACCCTGGGATGATCCAGACACAAAATCACCGGATTTGTGGTTAACACCCTCATACTTTGGGCGTGACGCCCAATAATCCTGTAGTTCCTTGGAAGGGAAAGACTCATGTATTCGACGTTCGCCCCGAAGAGACTCAGCAGCGAAGCCACATATTCTCATGTACCTGATATGTCAGACGTCAGCGGCGGACATATTTAGTGTTTGAACTTTAAAGCACATGCAAATCGGGACTTACCAATCTGACGGAAGATCGTACCCATCTTCATCAAGTGCCATAAATGGGTACTTGTCTGTTTCAGGGAGCAAACGTTTGTTTTCTACTACAGGCATAAACGCGGTTCCTTCGTCGTACCTACCCAAAAATCAGCACATGAATCGGGAACTAAGAAGAGAGACATACTCGTCCCACATTGCTCCATACATACTGCGTACACCTAATCGTTTTGCATTGAGTATTTGTCTCCACAAGAAGCGCCCCCCGTCCCTCTTAATGTCGTTATAACCCCACTTTCCTTCTGAAAGATTGAAACCCTTGATTAATGCAGCTTAATAATGATACAGCCAGGATGGTAAATATGGACTCACAGAGCCCCCTGGGAGCACAACGGGGATATAATCAATTTTCCTCGACCTGCCTTCCTCATTACGCGCTTTGATGAGTTCAGCATCGCCTTTCATCTTTGTCGCAGCAAAATCATCAGCCTCCAGTTCATCTCGGTACCGTCCCACAGTCCAGGGAGATATGGCATCGAATTCATTTAACCACACATCTAGGAATCCTGGATTGCGATCGGCATCACTTTCTGCGGTACGCCAGTGAGCAGGAGCTCCAGCCATAATGTATGCGCCTCCAGGTGTCATGTTTCGGATGTAGCTCGTAATAGCTCTCACAACCTCGGGAGTATGGCCAGCATTATCAAATCCAAACCCTGAGGAAGAAAGAATAATTAATTGATTTCATGGTAATTGATAGGAGCACGTACCCCAAAGTGCAATCACGGGTTTGCCTTTTTCTTTCAAGTAATTAGGACTATCCAGAACACCCTGTTCCCTGATGAGATGAACCCAGTCGCGTTCCAGAACCCCTTGTATGCGATCTGGTGCCACGCCTGACACATCATACCTATAGACCTAAATAAGGACGAGTACACTATCGATTGGGATAACGGCGTAACCTACATGATGGCGAACACTCGCCCTTCTTTCTCAGCAGCTTCTCGAACCCGATCGCCCACTTCGTCGCGTATCTGTCTTATCCCGGCGTTTCCTGTCTCCAAATCACACTGACCCGCGAAGCGTTGTAGAAATGCTCCATCAACACCATGTTCTGCCATCCAACGAAAGTGCCTTTAAAGTGTATTATTACAGGTTATGTAGCATGGGGATGACTAATGCGGACCTTTGCACAGTCTTAGGGTGCCGTGAAGAGAATAAGAATACTTGTTCGCCCGATTTCGTCTTAAGTCCGGGAGCAGGGAAGAGTTCAGAAGGAGAATAGCTGGAAACATCTGGCCACAAATCCGTATTAGGACGTCCACCGTCGGGTATAGGATAATTGAACCAATGTAACCACCCGTGATGGCCTGGTATTACGAATCGAAAAACAACGTTAATGAGACACCATCGAGTTTAACTGGAACCACTCACCTGGTCCGACTGGTTCACCATCCCCGCCACATGTGAACCTATAAGAATTGAGCTATGTCAGAATCTCCATTAACCACCGATCAAGCTGATCGTCGAAGGACACCCAGGGCTACCGGCTTTCCGGTGCTCTAGTATGCCCAATAGAAGGGTAAAGTTGAATATTATCTATAAGTACTCACCACCCCTGATATCCCACCATAAATTTATCATGTATCGTTGAAGGGTCTGCCCTATTGAAATAGGCGTAAAGCTGGGCAGAAACTCTCTGGATGTGGAAAGCTTACCGTTTCAGAACCCGTTCCTCACCCTTATTCGTGTTAAACATGATCTGGCGTCTGCGGTTGAATAGAGATGGAAACCTGGTTTTCGTGGAGCGTCGGTCGTGGATGTTCAAGAAGCAGTCGAACCCACAGCCCAACGCAGTCAACTGATAAAGTTTGAAATAACAAGGGACGCAAACGAAATGATGTGAGTCAACAAGGTGACTGGCAGCTGCTGTGGCTTCAGGCACAACATCTCATCTCCAAAGTTGCCACGGCCATCACGATGAGGACTGAGGCTCTCAGACTTGCTGAATTCCTTGTTGAAAGTCTCGCAAAGTATGCTTAGTGGAATGTTCAGACTTTCTATTTTAAAGCCTTGCTCAGGACACCCCTGTCTGCACGACTTGTAGTTGGAATCGCTGGAATCCCAGCTTCCGGAAAATCGACGTTTGCTCAGCTTTTGACAAACAATACCAACGCTATCCTTGGGGGGACGAATACAGACTCGAGGGCTATCCTGATCAGTTTGGATGGTTGGCACCTCACCCGAGCCCAACTCGATGCTTTCCCAAATCCCAAATTGGCTCGTGACAGACGCGGTATTCACTGGACATTTGACGGCTCTGGATATGTTTCTTTTGTTCGAGAACTACGCAAAGAACTGTCCGATTCCACCCTCATCATCACGGCTCCATCTTTCGATCATGCACTGAAGGATCCCGTTTTCGACGACGTCTCTGTTCTCCCATACCACCGTATTGTGATCATCGAAGGCATCTACACCTTTTTGTCAATCGAACCCTGGAACGAGGCCGGTCTTCTTTTGGACCAGAAATGGTTTATTCAGGTCGATATTGAGGAAGCACAGCAAAGGCTTGTGAAGCGCCACATTGTGAGCGGCGTTGCAGAGACGATGGAGGAGGCCGTGTGGAGAGCGGAAGAGAATGATATGCCAAGTATGCATTTGACATCTATACGTGTATTTCTATTTGCTGATGCTGTTATGTCCAGATGGCAGATTCATGATTGCAAATATGCTGGAGCCTACCAGGATTATAGAGAGCACATATGATCCGACATTACCTTTGCCCTGAGAGTTGCAATATCGTGTGTAACTCGAAATCAACCAAGATTTGTTTGAAATTGAAGCCACCGTTATCTGCAATACCTTGACTGATAACACCTATATCTCTTGCTTCTTGCTCTCTTATCAACTCCTGTCAACAGCTAATCCGACCAGTCTAAATTCCAGAATCTCTTATGTAAGTCTAAGACCTCATCTGTCAGGATGGTATCAGGGCCCGCTTCTTCGACCGACATCTTACCCTACACCGTTAAATCCTGATAACTCATTTTTTAGTAAACAGTTCAAAATCACAACATTCGAAGCTAGGAGTGAACCTTCATTAGATGGGAGGCGATTCAATGTACGTAATATGTTATTTCCCTGAAAGAGTACAAGAAGCCTCAGTTCTCCCTATCCTATTACGGGTGATGTGCGTACGGTTGATTTTCGTCATTATTTGACGATTTCGTCAATCAGAAACGACTAATGTTGCTATCCGCGAAAGGTGTTTTGAGTGCGAAACCATCGGATACGCCCTCACCATCCTGAGGTGATGGTCTTTCTGCTTGCAGGAATAAAATCAACGTACTCGGCGTGATCATCGTGCTTCTTTCAGATAGAATGTATATTCGTGCCCTTCTTCACATCCGCTTATAGTGAATATTCTTGCCTTGCTTTGCACGTACACTGAAATTCTTCCTTTAGTCCTGGTGTACTCACTTAATGTACCTGAAGCCACACTACTGCCGCCGGTCTCAATGGAAAAGGGGTCAACGCGTCTATACAAGACCCAATAGCCCTTCACCGGAAAGGCCGATACAAGAATACCACTAGTCGACAGCTCTGTCTCCCCTAAGATTTGCAACGAGGACCCCAAAACCATTCCAGAAACTCGCATAAGGCATCTTAGTACAGACGCCATGTTTCCCTTTGAGATCTGCTCCCCTGTTGGGGGTAGCTGGAGTCTGAAGCCGTCCTCTGAACAAGTCTGGCTCATTTCAAGTCACCGGGTGCTGATCTGAATCCACCCGTGGTTTGTAAATGTCTATGCTGGTTGTTGGCATTTGTATAGGATACATTTGAGTATCTCGTAGGTGCTCGGGACTCAACGATGGCCCTTTTTTCATATCGACTATCTTACTCTCAACTTTGAAGTGACCAGAGTTGATTTGCGGTTATTATATATGAAAGACCCCGGAGTGTGCCATCTCGTTATATATGACGACACTCCTCCTAAATACATGACACTCTTGCCTTTCGACTTTCACATTTACCAGACTTCCTCTTCAATGCCTCGCCCTAAAGATGGTCCTTCATCTGCTCCAAGCAGTGGATATAAATCTGGAGCAGAGAACACAGCTCTCCAAAAACATGTAACATTTTTCGATCGCGACATGGATGGTATCATCTGGCCATTGGATACGTACGTTCTTCTTTAACTTCTTTCTAAAAGTGGAGGGAACTAATATAATATTCTCAGTTTCGTTGGATTCCGTTCAATTGGCTTTGGTATTTTTTTGTCCACCGTGGCTGCATTGATTATCCATGCGGGATTTTCGTATGCAAAAGATTAACCTACATACTAACATCTACCTGACCCAAATATATAGTTGGGTTACTTTTGGAACGCTCCTTCCCGATCCTTTCTTTCGTCTTAAAGTTGAGAACATGCATAGGGTTCGTTCATCCACATTGGCTTTAGCGTGTTGCTTAGAGCTAACTCACCTTCCAGGGAAAACATGGCTCAGATTCCGAATCTTACAACCACCTTGGAGAATTCAATACTCAGCATTTCGACTATATCTTCAACCTTTATTCATCCGAACCTCACACACACCTTACTTTCCAGGAAGGTGTCCGCATGCTTCACGGCAATAGGAATCCTTATGACCCAGTATGACGCTCGCTTTGGATCGTGCGCATACATGTATCTAATTTGAATCAAATAACAGTTCGGATGGTTTGCCGCTGCATTTGAATGGCTCGCAACGTACCTCATGCTCTGGCCCGCCGATGGTCGTATGAAAAAGGAAGATATCCGCTCAGTTTATAACGTACGCGATGTTTCCACCGCTTCCCCAACATATACTTAAGAATTCTACAGGGATCTATCTTTTATAAACTTTCCGGCAGAAAAATGCCGTCATAAACATGTATCACGATCCAAACCCTGCATAGAGCCAAGAACAAATCAGTTTTTTCTTTCATAATTTTATGTGAAGAGTTTCAGCTACACACGGGCATTAGATTAATCAAAATGCAATATAGATTACATTCCCGTCTCCATGGCTATCTAATATAAAGTCTCTTCGGGCTGTTATTTCCGGGTGATGGAACTACTGCAAAAATTCAACAAGCCAAGAACGTGTACATATGCTGGTTAGGAATCAGCGTTGAGTCCTCGAGTGCTCCCGCTGAATTCTAATACCGCCGCGATATGGCGATCAGTCTGGGCCCGAGCTATAGCGTCTATACGAGGAGCATATATGCGCGTGCAAAAGGTCATAATAGAAAACTTCGACCAAATTGGGGCTACTATGAGTGAATGAATCATCTCACTCTGTGTGTCTGCATTTTATTTCAAGATCGTTCTCTGTTATCGCCGAAATTTAACCGAAGAATATTGTGCATATGAATTTGCAACAATTGACAAAGATCGCGCGCAATGCTAGTGCCAAGCTCACTTGGACGGCAAACATGATATCCCGGAGGTTCGAAGCCGAAAATAACGATGACGAGTGCGCAGCCCTGAGAATTGAGGCGTTTCTAATGACTCGATAGAACATAAAACATGCAAAAGAAGAGGAGGTCATTGACCGTCACAGGCGCCCGCCCCCTCGGTAACCACTCCAATGTCTACAGGGACCATCGTCCTCACTGGTGCCAACGGTACCCTCGGTCTTGCCTACGTGAAGGCTGTGTTGAAGGACTTCCAGGGTCATCATGCGGTTCTCACTGTGCGCAACGAGGATCCATCCGACGTCAACACAACCAAGCTCAAAGAAACTATCGCTGCATTTCCAGATGCCCAATATTCCATCTACACCCTCGATCTCGCATCTCTCGATTCAGTCCGCAGCTTTGCTTCTACCATAACGGGCAAAGTGGCCTCAGGCGAACTCCCCGCAATCTCAACGATCATGTGCAACGCGTTTGCGTGGTCTATTACGAACGGGCTTCAGTTAACGGGTGACGGCTACGAGCTCTCATTCCAGGTCAACCACCTATCGCATTTTGCGCTCGTCTTGCAACTACTTGGGAGCATCGATAAGAGCAATGGACGGATTGTAGTTCTCTCCTCCGACAGTCACTACCCAAGGAAGAACGCCTTGGAACAATTTCCTCCAGTATTTCCTGAAGACATCGAGAAGCTCGCAAAACCTGAGAAAGATGTCTCTGGCGAGGAGGTGGGCCGCGGATTCCAGAGATATGGGTTGTCGAAACTGTGTGTCGTTATGTTCGCGTATGAGTTGGCACGAAGACTGCGGGAGGTGTGCTATAGCAATATTTATAATATGTATTCCAAAAGCTGATTCATCCTGGACAGAATTCTGATTTGAGGGGAGTAACAGTCGTCGCTTCGGATCCAGGCGGGATCCCTGATTCAAGAGCCATGGCAGAGGGCGTCCCGAAATTGTGGGGGATGATGATGAAGTATGTCCTGAATCCATTACAGCCAGTCCTAAAGTACGCTGCGCCCTTGAGGAAGTCGGCCGAGGCAGGAAGAGATCTGGCCCATTTGAGCCTAGGTAGAATCCATCCCGGAAAGAGCGGGTACTATACCATGATGAAGATAGACAAGAGCTCTCCAGAGAGCTATGAAGAGGAAAAATGGAGGTTGTTGTGGAAGAAGAGCGTCGAGTGGTCGGGAATCAAGCCTACAGACACTATTCTGTTGGTAGACTAACACAACATTTAATACTTCCTGAATTTAGTAGGAGACATGGTTTTTGCACACAAGTACTAGTTGAACATAATAACGTTTGGAATTAGGTTGGGATTTGAGGCCGGAGTTGTCTGGAAGTACAAGAACTCTGAGCGATTTTCCGTTAGACAGACAGGATGAAGAGGTTGTAAGCGGAAATAAGGTTTTTTGTTTTTTTGTCGTGTGGATTCGGGATGCCAGGAGAAATGGCAAACATGCGTACGATGGATACCAAGCAAACTCTATTTGGTACGACCCTGGCTATCACCCTCCATCATACCGTGCTCAATCCCGACGTTGGATAGAATTTGGGAAAGGCCGAATACCAAATTCTCTAAAGGCGCCGATTACATTGACAAGGGGTAAAGTGATTAGGAACATAGGCAAGACCTTTCAGGATGTATCGTTAATAGGGTGCACTGTACATTCGCAGAGCTGTAAGATATCATACCTGTCCAAATTGCCACTCAGATGTGGAAGCGTCGGACGCCTCAAACCGATTCCATCTGATGAGAAGTTCTGTGTTCATCACACAGATTGCCCACAGGATGGTGATGACAATGAGCTCTATCATCACATCCCAAGCAATATGAACACGATAGCGACCCTGCTATAATATGCCGCCATCAACAAAGTGGACAGTGATTTTAGCGAGAAAGAGAGTTATTACCTGTCCTGACTTTGAAGGATATTCTGGGGTCTCAATCGCTGATCCTTGGGGGACGCCTGTTAGGCTGTATACCCCAGGATCGGGCGTGACGAGGTCGACTGGCTTTCTCGTGGTGCGCTTCCAGAGCTGGCGCAACCGCTTTGGAGGTGGTGGGATATATTCCTTCACGAGTATAAGAGTGTAGATTGAAACCACACCGACGACAAGCACCCAACAAACGATCAAACCAGCGTTGAACATTGGAAAAGGTCTAAATATGACCAGTGCAGCATTCTGATTGCAACCCGGACTTCTTCCGAATGACTTTGCGCTTGCGAGAAGGGCGAACGCGAACGTGAAAACCATATAACTTTGAACAATAGACCACAGCTTGAGGAACTTGAGGTCCTCAGCAAACCGATTGCATGCTGGCAGGCAGAAAAAGATGGTGGTCCAAGATAGGTGTAATAAATAGAATACTACTAGCGCACTGAGTCTTGTGAGCCTTCACCATAATACAGGCAAAACAAACTGTGTACATACTCTTGAAAACTAATCTCCGGAGTTGACTTCAATCCTAAGATGAGCGAGGTAACCACCAGCGCTAAGTTGGTCGCGATTAGAGTATATAGTGCCCCAGAGATCTCGCTGAGAGTGCCAGACCTCGCAGATAGACAAGCTGATGGGCGATATCAAATTATGAATCTCTCTAGCCGAACGGTCATCGACTCACCAAGCAAAAGGGTTTGCAAATAAAATGATGTTCGAACCCCAATCCCGCCTATATCCGTGTTTAAAGATGGACCCCCACCCATAGGGCAGGCGATGGATGGTGCAATACCTTCCAACATTACGCAGGCGTTGCGAAAATCACTTGTCTGGGTAACTGCTAGCAGAGTGATGAGCAGAGTATTTTGTGGCTAGGACATAGGGAAGGGAAATATGCAAGGCACGTTGCGAATGCATGGGAGCCATAGCCTGTGACAGGAGGACGCCCATGACAGTACAGACGATAGCATTGCATCGCCACCAGTTACGGTGTCATCGGAACTGCAAATACATTGATGGCCGGGTGAACCAAAATTAACAGCAAACGATGCCCATCATATATCACAACTTGTTATATGCACCTCATCATGGTTCAATGGGTTTTCTCTATACGGAACCACTTCAAAAAATCTGCAGCACTTTCCAAGCCAGAAGGGGTGAGGGAGGAGGGGCAGTAGTGGGGTTTTAAACACTCATCATAATCCTGTGCTCGCATCCTAAGCGCCTGGCACTGGCGGTGCAGGCCACATGTGACTGACATTGTCTTCAGGGCAAATACCTGCTGTTATTCTGGGTATTGTGTCAGTCTTACACCCTCCCTACTTTTATTGCGGCTCTCACTCAATTATACATCACAGAGAGTGGAAGTCAGAGTATTATCACTTCACTCACAAACCTACCACCATAATCACATATATGTGGGGATGGCTCTTGTCCCCCTGCGAGACGAATCTACGCCGTCCGCTCTCACCATCCAGGGCAACACAGCACTTATTTTTCGTCAGAATCTTGGGCCTGGCACCTTGCTACATCAAATATATTCAGATGTTGGAGAACGACTTGCAAAGAGAGCAGATCAAATTGCGCAACATCTTGGCTTGGGCCCCGAAGCGATAACCCAACATATTCTGGAGGCCTTCGGGGACAAGGACCAAACATTGTCGAAACTAGTGGAATTGTACCGCAGTAGGAAATACAAGGCGGTCGTACCATGGACTTTGCCCGTAGCAAAGTATTGCATTGAACTAGTACATTACACACTTCGGTGGGCTGATCTCATACTGAAAGCTCAACACTAGTCTAACGTGGCTATCGTGGCGAAGCTCTGAAGCCTCCGAAACGCGACTCCAAGCTTTCAACTGTATCATAAAGATGATAACATTCTATCCTGGCCTACGCCAGTTACTTCTCTTGAGCAAGGATCTTAGGCGCGCAAGAGAGTCCCAAGAAGGAATACTGGGACTTTGGGAGTGTGACGGCCCTTGCTCGAAAGAGTGGGAATACAAGAGGCGCCTCGCTGCCACACTTCTTTCCGAAGATGAGATTGGAAATTTGGTTGAGACTACGCGACCCAAAGGGCTAGGTTACGTGGATAGTGATGGGAGCGGTAGTGTCATTGAGAAATTACTCTCCATCATCGATTGCGAGTAAGTTTAATCTGTTATCTCACCTCTAGATGTTTTTCTGAAGGAATATGCTAAGTGGGACGACGACACATTCAGGCGCCATAGCAATTCGATATCTGGGAGGTATTCTTCGGCTAAATACTTTCTGGCGCAAATCCCATTACCCAAGTCACAGTTCGGTGGCAACTAAGTTATTCCGGGGTTTAGAGGGCATTCTCAAAGATATTGGTATCGATACAGCACCCTCCGAAAATGCTGATACCACGACTTCCGACGTTATATTAGATACACAAGGAGTAGACTATCTGGGAGAGGCAGTTCTCACAGGGACCTTGACGTGGGCAAGGCGTATGAATATAAAAGACCCCAAATCTCCCAGTTGGTGGGAGGGACTTCGAATGGTCATTGGGCTCCTTCGAAGGTAAGTAGCTATGGTTATGTCGAAGAAATGATCAACTAAAAGCGTCCTTGCATTCTAGATCAAGTGCGGAAGACCTTCTGCCACTCTCTTGGAACCAGGCCTCGAGTAACCAGTTTAAGAAACTGCTACCTAGTTCACAATCAAAATCGCACTACGAGGAGTACGACAGCCTTACGGACAACGAAGGTGGTTCAGATGATCTAGCATCAGTAGTCGGTAAATTGGACGAGAAGGATATAGCAGCTCCTGCTGCACCCAGTAAACCCGAGAAGCCGTTAAAGGAGTCTAAGGGTATTCTGCCTATCTTTAAAAACAGTCCAAAGCCCCAAACTAGGAAGAAGGTTAAGCTTGTTATTGTTGGAGATGGTCTTTGTGGGAAGGTGGGTCTCTCTAGTTTTTCGATCTCAATAAACAAGAAAATCATCTCTGTATCTAACGCTGCTGTGAAATTTGCGCTTTGTGTGAGCAAACAACTAAATTTTGTTTTATTTTACAGAGTTGTCTGCTGCATTTATTCGCTAAGGGAGTGTTTATAGAGGTGAGATTGCCTTTCTACTTTCCCCCAAACCCAAATCCTATAAATCTGAGATTCATTCACGCCACCCACTTTACTTGTTTTAAATTTTTTTTTTGTTCATCTCAGTATCCACTCAATGGCTTGATGGATCAATACAGTGCTGATGTTGAGGTTGATGGTCGAACTACCGAGTTATCAATGTGGGATACGCCAGGCCAGGAAGATTATGACCGCCTTCGACCCCTCGTATACCCAGATTCACACGTCATCCTCATTTGCTTCAAGATTGACACACCGGATTCTCTTGACAATGTAATGGAAAAGGTTTGTGTAGTCCACCTCCTGCAGTTGCAGTACCTTATTATAGTACCTTCGCCTTAGTGGATTTCCGAAGTTACTCACTTCTGCTTGAACTTACCAGTCATTCTGGTTGGGTTGAGGAAGGACCTTCGACGTGACCCTAGGGTAATTGAAGAGCTCCGTAGGACGAGCCAGCGGCCCACTACCCCCGAAGAAGTACGTTATTTATCTCCCCAATGCTGCAAACTTCTTATTGTCATTTCTTCTACTCAGGGAGTAGCTGTTGCACTTAAGATTGGCGCGCAGCAATACCTTGAATGCTCCGCAAGGACTGGAGAAGGTGTTAGCGAACTCTTCCAATACGCCGTACGTGTTGGGCTCCGAGGCCCCGCCAACAAGAAGCCATCTCGTCGACCCCGTTTATTTGACTTCTTTAGGACCCAAGAAGGTCCAAGTAATACCCCAGAAAGCAGCAGCAATCCTGTTGTGGGCGTCTACAGCCCTCCCGCTCCTCAGATTGTGCAAACGGGAAAACAGGGTGTGGATGGAGGGACCAACTCTGGAAAACCTGCTCGCCCAAAACGCGCAACAAGACCAAGCCAGCGACAACCGTCCAGTGGCCATTCACCAGGTGCTCCAATACATGATTTACGTGTCTTTGGTACATACACTACCAATCGAGATAACACACCGTCCAACCAGCCTGGTTATCTTCCTGGTGTCAATTCACACCAACTATATAACCCCCTTATACATCACTTTTTGAATGGGGATCCAAACAGTGTGTCGACGGACTTCTCATCACGAGCCGCGGACAAAACCCCAGCTGAGGATATCGATGTTGACGATAGGTCATTGGCTGGTTTTGACAGTGAGATAAACAAACTTGTTCAGTTGAGCATTGCGGCAGGCTCGACTCCGAGCAACGTGGTTTGGTACCCTTGATGCGTGAATCAACTTACCTGCTGTATTTTTTAGAATATGTATATGTTCTCTAGATTGTATGATTATTAAAGCGTTATCGTCAGTCCGAAACTACAGGCCTGTTCCTCCGCACCACATTCGGCGGCTGCTGTATCTCTCCCGGCTTGGTAGCATGTAGTTCGGTCTTCTGGGCTGTTGCTGCGGGGACGGACATATGTGTACTGGAGAATGTGCTACCCCCCAAGTGCCTAATTACTAAAGCCCCAAGCGGTGTGCACTTACTATCAATATAGTATAAGACCAACTTCAGCTTGTAAGGGGGTAAAATGCGGTGTTTACAACCTGAAGGGGTCGGAGAATCCTGGTTAATAAACATAGAACTAGACCAATCTTGCAGACCTAGACGTAACATGGAATGGGTTTTTGGCCTAGGCCAGAACATTGGAGGTTAATAGTTTAATCAAGCCTTTAAATTGTCTGTCTCTGTATGTAAAAAAAAACTTTTGATGGGGTGGGTTCGAAATTCGAATGTTTTCTCCACGGGGAATCATCAGCCGATCTGAGAGACCGGTAAGCATTAGCCGGTTTACCCGGATCCACCATACAAAACAGCACGCTGTGAGCCTTCTCGTTATTTCTCAGCATTACCCCGTTGTGCGAGTCGAACATAGTTGATAAAATGGCTAACCGTCTTTCACAAGTTTCGGGACATATCTCCAATGCCTACGGGCGAGGGCTACTGGCTGGAGAGGTTGCTATTATCACAGGTATGTGTCACGCCGGCCTCCACATATTGGTCCTTCTAACACAGTTATGCTCAAGGTGCTGGGCAGGTGTGTACATGGGTACAGTCCACTGCTACATCAAACTCTCAACCATAATCAACAGGGAATAGGTCGTAGCACGGCTCTCCTCTTTGCAAAGGAGGGTGCAAAGGTGGTCGTCAGCGAGTTAGTCTTTAATCAATAAATATACGGTCTCTATTTAACTTGGAGTATAGCATTGATGAGAAACGCCTGGCCACGGTTGTTGATGAGATCAAAGCAGCAGGTGGTGACGCGATCGGGGTTGCGGGTGATGTTGGGGCTGATGATTTTCCTAAGAGGATCGTCGATGCGACAGTCCAGTATGTTCATTCACCTCCTACTCGGTCCTTCCTAATGCATACAAACTAGGAAATTCGGTAAAATCAATCACATTGTTAACAATGGTGAGCCCCTGCTAGTCTACCCCTCGAGGAGCACCAAATTGACGTGGTGATAGCTGGCTTCACATTCGACAAGATGCTTCATACAACTCCAGACGAGACGTTTGATATCATCATGAAGATCCATGTCCGGGCCCCGTTCCGCCTCATCCGACAAGCCGCTCCCTACTTCCGTGTTAAGGTCCGCCTCCATTTCCCCCCCCCTAATAAGGCTGCTCTTACATTTCTACAGCCGGAAGCACGCGAAAATCGTTCCATCGTCAACGTATCCTCAACAACGGGTCTGCACGGGAATGTCGGCCAGGCTAACTATGCCGCAGCTAAATCTGCAGTCCTCGGGCTCTCAAAAACCATTGCAAAGGAGTGGGGTCCATTCGGTGTCCGTGCCAACACTGTCGCGTTTGGCCTAATCCACACAAGGTGGGGTATTGTTTCCATCACAGCGTTGACTGAACTTATTAGTATTATAGGCTGACAGCAGCAAAGGAGGGGGGTGCGACCATTGAGATTGATGGAAAGAAGGTCGCGCTTGGCGTTCCCGGCACAGCCCGTCCTCAGGATCCAAATCCAAATCCCGAAGCATATCCTTTCATTCCCTTAAGGCGAGGAGGTTCGCCCGATGAAGCCGCAGCGTCGGTGCTCTTGTACGTGCATTTGTTGAAATTAGAATTTCCCCATTACTAACGCGCCATAGTTTGGCTTCACCACTGGCGTCCTACGTCTCTGGCCATACACTTGAAGTGACGGGCGGTGCAGGTATCTGAACAAAAATGAAGATTTGCGTTTGATCAACTATTCACTGTGTTCCTATCTGTTTCCTTTTATATATTTGGCATTATCTTGGCAAACGCGTCGCGAGTACATCACGTGAGAGGGAAAAGTCTTGTCATCTATAAGCTTCGGTTCTGACAGCGTTCCGATTGTACCTGTAACTCTCCGTAACTTGTGGAAAGGGCCGCTCGATATCTTCTGTTCAATTGGGTCCTTAGATTTCGGAACCAATTCTCACGTCGAAAGTCAGACCCTATTATGTATACTGTTCTCGTGATCTTCTATCAGACTAGACATCTAATACTCATTTATTCAGTCATGATCCAGGACTAACCGTTGTACTGCCGTTCAAAACAAACTCATTAGTTTAATTTGTTCTGAACTCTTGCACAGGTTCCTATGAACAGGTTTAGATTTTATTTTCACAACTACTATGTTTTGCTCACTGGATACTAGATAGGGACAAGAGCCATCGCTGATCAATTTCCCTGGAACGACAGGAACTACTGTTACCGTTTAACATTAAATAGTTTCGGTGTATCTATAGGTATCTATATAAGGGTGTACCCACCCAATCCCCACTTGTCTTCTAGGCGCCTTATTCAGTCCCGAACAACCCTGGCAACTACCTACCGCCCCCAACATTCATTATGTACGTACCTATTTGAATCGGGATGCGCCACTATCACCATTCGGGACTGAGTGGAATAGGACTGAGCTCTCCCGCTCCTAGCGCGAGACCCCCATACACTCTATGACCCAAGGTCTAGGTTCAATAATCGGCAATACCTCTTCCAGCACAAACCCTAGCCAGAAGGAGACCGCTCGGTCGAGTCCAGGTCAATAACTCCTAGAACTTCTTCCCTATTGACGTCCAGCGTCCGGCGCTGATTTTTCCACCTAGGCTTCTCATCAATTTCCAACACCAGGCTGGCTGTTGTACAACGGGCACGACACCCCCGACGACAACGTGAATCCACACACTCTGTCGCTTTTAGCGGAGTGATGTGATTAAGTAAAGAAGTTAGGGCCGGATACGACCCTTATAAGCTAGGCTAATCTGGCCTCATTGAGTCTTCACGCAGGGGAGGCGCGGTGTACTGCGAGGCGGCTCCATTTTATACGTACTTCCGTCCAAGTGCCATGCAATCGGACCTGTGTTCAACCGGCATCGCTTTTTGCCATAGAGCGCAGTAGAATAGGCTCAGTAAATTCAATTGGTTTTTTTTGATTGGGTGTTGCCAAATCAGTAGATTCCAGGGCCGCCTGACTTGAGCCGAATGAGGAATTAACCCTATAACTTGGCGGCACCCCACCAACTTCATTCGGATCGTACCATTTGTCTGCTTTTCTTTTCTTCTTCTTCCTGTCGTCCCCTTTCCAACGGTATCCCATGTCGGCGACGATGACCAGCACCGTTTTTCTTTCAGAACACTCCCTGCGAACTTCGTCGATTATGATACCAGGTGCCAGCACCGATGTTGAGGGCGAAAGTAGGGTGGTAAGGTTTGACGATGAGTGTGTCCTCATCCCGGATCGTTCTAAACGACCGAAGATGGTTTCCAAATCGTACTCCTTACCACTGTGGAAGAAAAAACAGAGTCATACATCCGATTCTGACACAGAGGTCGCGTCGCCGTCCCTGGGGCCAAGTTCTAGTGTCGAGGATGCTCGTGTCGTACTCAAAGTCCCAATACCTAGGTAATGTCAGGAAAGCGAACATGGAATCACTAAAACTTATTTAGGCTTGCCAGATTCATTTCTAAATCCACGCGATCCCCCAGCAGGGGTAGGAGCCCTTCCGCTTCCCCGCCAACACCCAAACCTCTTTCGCCGTGCCTAGTGCATCGATCGCCTTCCTCGTCACCTTCGACCCCCGCCAAAGCTATGCGCAGGAGTTCCCTTCCCCTTACCACTCATCATAAGCGGAAAGACGATACCGCTCTGACGATACCGCTCAGGGCCTGTTGCCCAGATTGCGTACCCATCACAGAAGAGTCGTTGAAGGAAGGGGAACAATGGCAAGAGAAGTTTTCTAGAGGCGCTAGAAGGCGAAGAAGTGCGAGCTTGGATAATAACGATAGCTTCCTTAGCAGCAGTCCAACTGCCCTAAGACAATCTAGGGGCTTTTCCGCAGTCACAGTGAACCCATCTGCGCCAGCGGTCGTCATATCCTGTGCCAACCCTCGTTATGACAAAGCATCGACATTTTCAATAACAGTCGATGAGGTTGATAAACGTCGCAAGTCCCTCGAATCGGAAGACGATGCGAGGCGGCTACGACAACCTCATAATTCTTCGCCCCGCAACAGTCTTGCTTTCCATTCGCCCAATGCTCCGTTCTCCTCTGCTCCCCATACACTCGTTTACCGGCCCCATGAAAAGGAGGCGTCAACGTCTTCTACCTCTTCCTCGATTTCAGCTTCTTCAGAACTGGGCTCAGTTGATTATCCACCGCGTCGCCCCAAATCATCACCTATTCAAGAAGAGGATGAAGATCAACTTTTCCCTCTTCCTTCGCCTCGTCGGACACCTAACAACTCTCCGTCGCCTTCCATCAATGCCTCTCCCTCAGCTTCGCCAGCGCCTTCAACCAAGGTTTCCCCTGCGCCAAGCCCTCACGGATCCACTTCTTGCCTTGCGCCACCTGCACCTTCGGGTTTGTCAGTTTCGAGGGAAAACCTCCCTCAGACCTCACCCGCTGGTGAAGGTATAATTGCCCGGTCTCTCAGCCGGAAATCATCTTTCCCTGAAAGCGAGTTCGCTGCACAGCAGACCTCAACCATGCCATCACCAATACCTGTTCATAGAATTGATACCAAGCTCTCGGAACAGGGAGCTTCATCTACTGGGACCAATGGATTGACAAAACCAAAACCTTCACCCCTAGTTATCTCTGAAGCAAACACACCCCCCACAAACACTTCAAAGTCGTTCACCCGGGAAAATCCAGCGATAACGGGTGATACGAAACCTACTCCTCCTATGCAGATCCCTACTACATCATCATCTCATCGTCCCAATCCATCTTCATCTCCGGTGATGTCAACCTCTCCAAAATCTCCGTCACGGTCCCCTACATCCCCCGGGAAACAACGCAGACCCTCGTTTTCGCTCCCATACCTGAAAGACACATTGAAAGGGGCGGGATCAGATATTCTTAAAGGTGTAAGTTCCATGGGTGGCGGAGGGGCCGTCGGGTCCGTCTGATGCTCCGGCGGGGCAAACAGAGAGGAACATTACCCTCTCCGTATGAAAGTTTCTTCTTCGAAGCTGCTTTCGACTTGCGCACCACAAACGAGGGTGCGAACTCAACCTCAGTCCTCCATATATTATCCAAACAATGATACCCTGTCCCAACACCGGATTGTATCATCACTATACACATGACACTGACGCCCCACCCGTCTGCACGCGCATATTAGGCGCACACCGCACGGCATGTCCACTAATACGTTTATACCACATCCGATCAATGATTCCGCCCATACCCGTCACCGCTGTTTCTTGTCCTTTGCTAATGTTGTTGTCTCGCCTCAGGATAATTTGGTTTCATTGAGTGCATATTACTTCTCCTGGCCGTCTTGCGTCACCCTGTTGTCATTTTACCTTCCATACCCTTGTCATCTCACGCCGGATGTCCCTACCTGGCCAAATCATTTTTTCTCAGATCTTGACACGGGGTTAACTCACATCATGGCCTCCTTGTTTGCTACTTGATGTATATTGTACGCTTTGTAATACTCGTGATAATACTCTTGACCTAATCGTCGTACCCGAATCACTCAAGACCAGAAATCGATAAGATAAGGTATATTTTAAATTACATCCATAAACACTATTCTCTTCGACTCAAGTCTGCAGCGGCATTCTTTAAACCTTCAAACTGATAAACTTCCTGGGCCGAAGGTGTGTAATATCGCCTCCGTTTTTCCCAATCCATACAAAGAATGAGCCATTTTCTCCTGCACTCTTCACTGCATTCATCAGAAACAAGAAATACCGCAACAGCAAGCAGAGCCTGCATCTCAATAAATTGAGCCAAAATTTTCCTATTTTTCTGACTTCTCGCAAACGACTGGTCCAGGATATCACACAATGCTGAGGAAACTAGGTTTCCATAGAATGGATCTGAATTTTTCCACAGCCTGCTAAGGAAATTAAACACATTTTCAACTACCAGTTGGAGATCCAACTCTGACCAGTCAGGTATGAGTGTTGATTTGAAAATATTGATGCATCTGATTAGGCTGTTATTCTCATCAAGTAGGCCATAATCATACCAGCCTATTATTAACTCATGGACCCAAAATACTTGGCCACCTATTTGACCATCCCAGCACATATCCTCCAGGGTTATCAAAACATGATCAAAATACACCAGTGGTAAGGCCAAAAAAATTGAATTATAATGCTTGGTTGGAGCATCAGACTTCAAAATACTCTTGATTAGCTGGGTAAGGGCCAGAGAAGCAATTCTAGTATGCAATTCAGGAGAAACAGCTTCAGGTTGAAGGCTATTTGGTGGTTGTGCTGGCCTATTTAACTGTGGAATGAAAACATTTATCAGGCCTTCCAAAGTCATATTCATCTGCTCAAATAGTTCCTTCTCTGATGGTCTGTCTTTCTGGCACTGCAAGAAGAAAGATCTTCTGCTGGATGCTACCATTGGCACTGGTAATAGCATTTGAAGACATAACAAGATCTTTTTTGAGACCAAGTTGTATCTCATACTATTCTGTGCAAGAAGTTGGACTAATAAGAACACAGTTTCCTTTCTCATTAGGCTGGGAGATTGACTAGGGCTAAACCATGTTCTTGGCAAGCCTTGGAGCTCCAGAGGTGCATTGTCTATCCCTGAGAATACATATGCTATAGTATCCAGGAGTAACCATATATTTTCATCTTTTATATTCAACAGACCAGGGCCTTCTTCACAAACTGACTCAAGAATCTCATGGAGGTCTATAAAAGCACCTCTATTCTGGGGAAGGTAAAGTGGGATAAGATTTACTTGAAGGTGATGATAGCAGACTTCAGCACAGACAATATGAACGTAAATGTTCAGATCATATCCATGTCTTGCAAGGTTGATTACTTTACTGCCATGTTGTTGTTTTAGAAGCCTCCAGAATAATAGCCAATCTCCAAGTAGGTCTAGAGACTGTGAGTCTTTTAAAAGAAAAGTCTTGTTAGATAGCTGTAAAGAAAAAAATAAAATCCAATATACCTATAGACTGGAGGCTCTCCTCATCCAGAGACTGTTTGCCTTTCCTATCTCTGGATATCTCCCACAGCTTTTCCTCCCTATCTGAGCTATGTTTCTCAGAAATAGCTGGAGGCCTGTCCAGAGCAAAATAAGATGGGTGATGCCAGACAGATATAAGAGTTTGTAGATATATCCTTGCTGCTGAGAACTGGACAAAAATTGGGTGTGATGGTAAGACCTGATCCAGATGATTCCAGAAGTCATGTGCCAAAGATGGCAATGGAACAGTGGCATGCTGCACTAACTGTTCAAGGGCATTACTTGAAAGAAGCTTTGTGACCATATCCTGAGTATAGTGAAATTGTTTGATGGACACTAAAGCATTATGAATGTCTTCTTCTTTCTGAGAAACACCCAAAAGCCAAGAGATACTGTTGATAGCAAGCTGAGGTTGCTGATTTTTGATTTCATTGATCTCTATGTTGTTAGCCATATGTGTAGGTTTTATCAGAGGGTTTCTCTTGTTAAACTTTAGCTTTTGCAGTAGTGATCTAGTTTTCCTCCCAATTGATTATAGTAAGACCAGGGCAGATGTCTTGTAAGGGCAGCTTGGATATAGCAGAGACAGTACCAGAGATAGAACATAGCACAATAGTACTATAGCCATAAAGCTGATAACCACAGTTGCCACAGTAATATGGAGCTGAAGCAATTGCCATCCCAAACCCACAAGAAATAGACCCACAGAAACTAGCATAATAAATGGCAGGGTTGATATGATACTAGGAACATGCCAGGCCAACAGAGCATTCAGTCTATATTGATGCTGGTGTGCATATTCATATGCATTTGGGCTCAGACCAATGATATAAAATTGCAGCCACTGTTTGATGACCATAGCACCTATAGCTGCACCTAGGCTGCAAGTCAAACTGATGAACCAGAGGATGTTGACACCTATGGCAGTGCTAGATGCACTAAATAGCTGGTCACTAGAGTCAATAGCTCTCATTGAAGGAGCTGGTGCATTTTGGCCAGTCAGTCCTGCCTGTAATAGTTGTGTAATAATGACCAATTGGTCAGCTGTGGACTGTTGAGGGTTAGGCTGTAGTGATTGATAAAATTCAATTATAAAAGCTGTCAGTATTGCTGAAAATAAACCAGCCTTAATGAGAGTAAAAAAAAATTATCTTGTACAATATGATATTGGACACCCACAAAAATTAAAATAACATCCATGCTCTGATTCCAATACCCAACAGTATTTTTATCTTGACGTTGCGCCTCATCCATATAACTCTTCCAAATGGGGTCATCAGACGGAATGCCATCCTGTGTTCCAAAAAGGTCCTTGATAGGGTCTATAAACAAGAGAAGGTGATTCGCAAGTGAGAACAAGAGTTCAACATGCAAACCGAGTGCGCAAAACTTGCCTGGCGTATGCAGATGTGTATACTGAGAACTGCGAGATGAAAACGAAAAGGGAACATCATGAATTTCGCTCTGGGCTGTTGTTGGTGGCAATGGACGCCGTCGAGAATCTTTCAGCTGGTTCCGTGGCCTAGGAGGAAGAGGCCGCCGTGACTTCGAAGATGTTGAAACTCCATGTATTGTAGATTCACCTGTCGATGTTTCTATTACTTGTCCATAAGTGTCGGCTCTTTGATCATGCTTACCATCTATATCTGTATTTTCATACATAGTTTATACCTCATGGGACATAATGCGTTCTAATGCACTCACCAGCGCTCATCAATATCTGATTTTCTGGGTGCTGGGTGATGTCTCCTTGTTGATGGAGTCGAGGCCCAAATGGCCTTCTTGCTGGTCTTGCCTTTACGCCCCTGTCCTGTTCCATAACAAATGACGACCTTGGTTTGAGCGACGAACTCAGGAAATGGCTGTGCGGAAGATTCAACTAAACGATTTACGTAAGATTGGTCGAATAGAATTAGCGACTGGCATGTCAAATCGCTTTCTAACACAACTTCACCACTAGCTTTGCCTTCTAACAGAGCTATTCCAGGCCCAACACCGAATAATACAACAATAATGAATCCGTGCATATTCCAACTCTCTTAGATTAAACTCACTACGTTTTAATTTCTGTCCCTTATCATTGCAGCTTATGGTCTAATTCTTTCCGCATCTCTAGGCCGGATTCCGGATCATGAACATCACAGGTGCGCAAGCCTAACAGGCCTTGTGGCAGCCCGGAATGACTGGTGACTCGATAATATCGCCGAGGGAGTCAGGAGGAGTCAACCATACCCTAAGGACCTGTGCCGGATATAAATTTGTCGTTCAGAGGACAAAACCGTCTTGAAGATATCTATCTAAATTCTCGATGGCGATTGCAGGCCCCGCGGCGGCAGCTCTTCGATCCTTAACGCCCGAACAACTCAACTTTATTCAGAAGCTTCCAAAGGCCGAACTTCATGCCCACTTAAATGGCTCCATACCAATTTCCTTACTCCAAGAACTCGCGCAAGAGTATATCGCGTCTCCCCCCCATACCTCTTCCATATCGGATGATATCATTCAATCCGGTCTTAAGAACCTTCTTGATGGGCCATCCATAAATGAAATCGCGGATTTCTTTACACTATTTCCAGCAATCTATGCCTTAATATCAACTCCTTCGTCTTTAGCTAGGGCAACCCGTGCTGTGCTGCGCTTGTTCCTTGATGGCGAATATCCCCAGTGTGATTATCTCGAACTGCGCTCAACCCCCAAGGAGACGAGCGAAATGACGAGAGAAACCTACTTGAGAGTTGTTTTAGGAGAGCTGGCTTATTACGGGAAACAAAAGACGGGTCTTATTATGAGTTTGGACCGAAAAATGGGCCCCGAAGTTTTACGTGAATGTGTTGGGATCGCGATCAAGTTAAAATCCGAAGGGGAGAGCTTAGTAGGCGTAGATTTGTGTGGGGATCCTACCGCCGGCGATATGGAAGCGTTGCGCACATACTTTGATGACGCGCGGAGTGCAGGGTTGGGTATCACTCTTCATATCGCGGAAGTGAGCTTATCGTTTTTTATTTATTTTCCATACATGGATTAAGCCTGTCCGACTCAGACACTTCAAAACCCACCCCAGGAGACGCTGCAGCTCCTTTCATATTCGCCAGATCGGCTTGGGCACGCTACATTCCTTGATGAACAGGCGAAAAATCTTGTTTTGAAGAATAAAACCTGTATCGAGATTTGCTTAAGCTCCAACCTTTTGTGCGTTTATGTATCTATATTTCTTTGGAGGGTATGTATGATCTTATTTTTTTTTTTATTCATATAGATGCAAGACAGTTCCCACATTAGAGTCTCATCATATACGATACTACCTCCAGCACAATCATCCTATTGCTATCTGTGTAAGTCTTTTCTGTGCACATGTTGTAATAATAATTGTATTTGGCTGACCATATTTTACCAGACTGATGATGCCCTTCCCTTCCGTACATCTCTCCCTGGAGAGTACGCATTGATGCTTGCACAACCACCACTTGGGTTGGGACTGAGTGAGGCTGAAGTGAAAGCTGTTGGTGAAATGAGCATGCAAGCTCGATTTAAGAACCTCCCTATTGCTGAGACCGCATAGTCCTAGCGCCAATGTTAACTAGAATAAAAATAATAAAATAAAATAATTACCATTCCCAACTCAAACTATCATGTCAACCATTGGACCTGAGCTCCCTCCCCACCTTAACAGCTCTAATGATAAAGACAATGAAAAGGATTTCAACTCTGAAATTGGCCCACAGATACCGCCTGACCTACTGAAAAAAGACGAAGATGAAGACGAGGATGATTATGTTCCCGAATTACCACCTGACATGGTAGCAAGTCGTGCCACAGACCCATCTGCAACTACACCACCGACAAGCAAGCGCGTCGTTGGTCCATCGATGCCATCTTATCCACCTACGTACGACCCAAAATATCATTCATATTATTCAGACGACGACGATGACGACTTTGGTCCTAAACCCTTACCGGCAGGAGTACAACACGTTGACATCGACCCGGTGAGACAGTTTATGGAGAAGGAAGAGAAAAGACGTAAAGAAGTCGAGGTGCGTAACACGAAAGTGAATTTGCTAAATTTACGGACTAGACACTAGGAAGCTGCAAAACCCAAAACCCTGAAAAGGGATGAATGGATGCTGGTACCTCCATCTTCCTCCGACTTGCTTGGCAGTGCGTCTCTTCTCCCTGCTCCCATATAGTACTATAATGCACCATAGATCTTGACCCTACGAAGCTGAAAGCTCGGCAATTCTCTCGCTCTGCTGCCCCAGCTCAGAAGAATACAGATAACTCATTATGGACGGAAACGCCAGCTGAACGCCAGCAAAGACTTGCTGATGAAGTTTCAGGCAAGAAGCGCCGTGCGGTCGACGCCAAACCAGAAGAAGAACCTGCAAAAGGAAAGAAGAGGCGAACAGACGAAGAAGTAATACGCAGGGGCGTGGACGAATATACCGTCAGTTCTATCCCCAAATGTAATTATTGCAGGTTACGATTACCTTATCTCCTGCAGCAAAAAATACGTGGTCCGGCCCTAATAGCCCAACACGCATCATCCGGAAAAGGAGAGGACCCAAAAGATACTCCCAGTGGTATATGGGACCATTCCAGAGACATGTCCCTTGGAGGAAGACTTATGGACGATGAGAAACGGAATAAGCTTGTCCGAGAAGCCAAAGGCTTGGGAGATAGGTTCGGAGCCGGTAAGAGCGGTGGGTTCCTATGATTACGGGCCCGGAGGAACAGACGGCGTTAGTCTTTATCAGTGTATGTACTTATTTCTCAAAAATCAATTGAGCATTAATAATTTCCGTCTCATCTTCCAGTTCACATCTGCTCGGATTCTTGATGACCCTTTGTGCTTTTTTTTTTTTTTGAGTTTCAACAGGGACTGCCTTCTTGTAGGGGTGTATTACATGCCCTTGAGGTAATTGATCTACCTTTATCAGCCTTTTTAGGTTTGTGAAAACGGATTTAGGCAAAGGACAAAGAACCAAGCAAGCTGGCGTATTTATAAACTCCATAAATCTGTTTCTCCTGTCCCATGCACGTACCACTAAATCGAATGCCTCCTTTGCCACAGGAGCTCGTCAACATGATCATCCACCATCTACAACTCCCGACGGACTATAACACTCTCTTGGCTTGTTGCCTCGTTTGCCGTGCATTTTTGCCTGCCGCTTTGTCCAAGCTTCATTTTGCCGCCTACATAGAGAAGCGCAACGTGAGGAGAGCCTCAGAGCGCCTTACGCCAAACGTGGCCCAGTATATATGCGAAGTTTATCTCCATTCGTCCCATGAGAATTCTAGCTGGCTCTCAGACGGGCCGTTGGTTGTTATTCTTCGCCAACTTCTCCATCTACAGAAAGTGCGGCTTCATCACTGCACCTGGTCTGCGCTATCATCGGATCTCCGGGCGGAGATCATTCGTATTTTTCAGGGACAACGCTTTCGCCACGTTCAAATATTCGGGGTGGAAGGTCTCCCACTCACTTTGTTTGAATCTTTCACCAACCTCAGACATCTCGACATCTCCTCAATTTCACTTCAAACGCCCTCACAGGGTCCACAGTTTACACCCCCGATCATTCCTATTGATCGTTCACTCATTGGCCGTGCCGGACCCGCAAAAATACCGATACACCTCGAGTCTCTTGGACTGGCGGTTTTGTCAGGGGAACTTCCATCTGTGAGTGTTGAGGTACAAAAAAAGGATATGATTTCCGTCCTTGATTTCCTTCTTAACCCATCAACCTCATTGGACGTGACCCGTTTAAGCACCATCAGTTTCGATACGGAACCACTCAGCAAAGAATTTGAACATGGTTTGGGTCGCCTACTTGACGCGTGCTGTACTTCGGTTGGTCACGTTAAAATGTATAGTCCTGTGTATGGTAAGTTGAATCCTCCAAAAAAACGAAATCGCCTCTTCAAACTCATTCACGCTTTAGCCAATTACGAATCTTTCAAATCTACATCTATTAGTTTCAAGAGACTTTGTTGCCTCAAATCTTTGGTGATCTTGGTCTCTCACATTCAAAACGGCGTTATGCGGTGGCTTGCGCGTATTCTCGGTACCTTCGAACCACTGAACGCTATCGAGAAAATTCAGATTGTTTTTATCCTCCACGATGACCATCATCAGGTCACATACAACGAATGGAAATTTTTGAATTCCGTGTTCATGCTGCCCGGCTCTACTTCTTTGTCAAGATTAATTGTAGAATGGTCTATTTTCCCGGGGGCGCTTACGCTTGACGAAGAACATGGTTTCGCATTTGAAGATATGGTCAAGTCAAATCTACCATATCTGAGCAGCCGTAATATCCTTGAAGTTCGAAAAATGCAATGTGTGTCTCATCATCCATCTAGTTACATTTCGCTAATCACGATTATTATGAAGTGTCACATAATGACTTGTTTTCTCTTGATCGAAACTTGGTTACGCCGTATTAAATGAATCCTATAATGTGCAAAAGGAAAATCTCTCCAGGGGGTACAGTATATACTAGAAAACATTATTATCAGAAAATATATAAAACTACATCTTTTGGAAGTATCTACGACCAATTGCCTTTTCTTCCTTTCCTATAAAGTCTCTTTGAAGATTGTCGAATCCGTGGAATGTCGTTTCCCCACAAAGATCTCGAACAGTTACAGACATTTCGTCCACCAACTATATTCGCACGTTTTTTTTAGCCGAGGAGACAGTGTTTAGATAAGAACATACGGTTATAATGTTAGAAAGTGCCACCAATGCTATTAAAAGGGGTAATTAGTTATAATAGCGAAGGGAAGGACTTGAATAAGCTTACCCGTTGAATGAGCTGGCAGTTGGTCATCCTGAATGCAAGTTATATCATCCATTGATATACTACGAAAATGAACTTACCATCAATATTTCCAATGAAATATCCTCAAACCCAATGTTCGACCCATCCACTTTACCTCCTCCGAAGTCCTCAAGGTCAGAGTTATAGCTGTCCGAATCAGAACCAACGATATGTTTTTGAGGGGCAATATGCGCATTCAAACGATTCGTGAGTTGCTCGTGATATACAAGACGATCTCGGAGTTTACTCAAAGAAGTCGGAACGGGGTGGGCTCCGGCCAGTGCATATCCGAGGATTGATATATTTGAGAAGATATCCGAGAGCTGCTTTGGTATCAGGACAACTCAAGTCAGGGTAAAGAATTCTAAGTATCTTACCAAGTTTGGGTTGAGGAACGGTGTCTAGAAAGTCGAAGGCCTTAGTAAATTATCTACACAACCGTGGATATACACACCCTATGAACCAATATACTACACCACTTCGTATCTAAGTGGGAGAAAGCGCTTCCAAAGAGCACGAGTGATGACAAGATTTTCATCCTTGGCAACATCAGTTGGGAATGAGTAAAGAAGGATGTATAGGGCGCAACTTACTGGGTGTTGTGAAGGTGTTCATATTTTTTGTGCGGCCATGTTCCTCTGGCGGAGTATAGATTTATATTTATAACCACAAGTCCCGAAGATAAAAACGTACTGAAATTGAGGTTCGAATCTAGCTGTCAGTAAAGATGGGGCCAAGCCTTGAAGGCGTTCCTAACGTTTTCCAGTTTATAAGATGAAAGTCGGTGAATATTTGCAACGTACCGCCACATTCAACACCTTTTGCGCAATCTTCCGGACGCGCTTTTCTTTCGGCGAAGCCTTTTCATCACTATGTTCACCAACAAATACCACTTTCTCGTGATGTCCCGCCTTGGCACGAGCTTCTTCAGCGAGAAGGGCTTCCACCTCGACTGCAAGAATGTGACCCAATTCTATGGTGCTTGCTGCCAGAGTCTCCCTGACCAATGTGCGAGAGGAAGTAGGGCGTGGGAAAAGCATCACGATGAACTAGTTTTAAACCTGTTAGGCAAAACTTTCTAACTTTGTATCCAGGCTCACCGCAGCTGTGAACCCAATGACAACTAGTAACCTGTAGATATCAAACCAAGCATGAGATTTCACTAGTGCGCTTTTTTAAAATACCAGTGGGCATACTTACGCCCTCTTCCAACCAAGCGTAACCCCGACGCCTGAACTAACAAGAACCGGGAGGTGCGTATTTATCCAGCTGTACCCGACGACTAGAGATATGTTGACATCAGCAGCAAAGAAATCAAAATAATATCAGGCGCACTGAAGACAATGGTGACACCAGCTAGTGTCCAAAACATCATTTGCTGCGCGGGAGCCGCAAGCCTGCCTAGTAAAAACGGAGATACAAAAAACACCTGCCAAAAAAAGCTTTGAGCAGATACCTAAATAAATGGAATGCATTGAACTGACAGTCGCGATCACGATGCCATATGGATTCCCATTTCCCATCCCAGAGCCAATATACCAAACGGCCATACCAACTGTTAGGATTTAAATTGAGACAAATACTAGATCAAACACAGTTGAAGGTTTTTACCAAGAAGTCCAACAATGGTACCTCCTAACCTTACAAAGAAACCAGCGATCTAAAGTAAAGTTAACAAGGGGAACTATGGGCGTTTCCGATATTTACCTGGTCACCTGCATAAACAGCCAAGGCAGTCTAGCACATAAATAAGTTTTAAGTTTTACCATAATATAATAATCGGGTTGTACACTAACCTGTGCCATGATTAGGGCCCAAATTCCTCGATTTCCATAGTAGAACCATGCACTCGACGCGCATACAGAGGGAATCCATAACGCTACCGAAACGACCGCGTGCCTGAGACCAAAAATGCCTTCTGGTGACCTGAAAAACCTGAAGAAAGCTCCAAGCTTCAGAAACATTCGGCCAAAAGCGGTGGTAGGGGGAAGTGCGTCCGGATTTCTTCCTGCAAGCCAATATATGAGGTTAAGTCATTTAGGAAGATGGTTACTGAACCCACGTGGGGACATTGTTTCAAGCTCATCACCTGTCTCTTCACCATCTACACTCTCCTCACTTTCATCATTATTTTCGAATTTAGTTGGGTCATTAGAGGTACCCATAGCCAATGGCACAGCGCCCTTGTCGATATCATGCCTACTCATGATCTTGCGCCCGAGCTTCCCGAAGCCGCTGGGAGCCCATAGCCGCGGCTTGGGTCGCTTCCCATCAAGTTCGACAAGGATTGTCAAGAATTTGACCAAACGCTCAGCAAACGCGTCTACTGCAAAAGAAAAGACAAAGCATATAAACAGTGACCTTGAAGGAGATCAAACTCATCAGGGCCCAGATGCATAAACCGGATACAGTTAGTCCTAACCTCGCGGCAAAAGTCTCAATGCTTTCGTCGACATTGACAGACCGTAATCGTTCTCCTGTTGTAGGATCGAAGAACCGTTCGAATGGCTTGATGAGCTTAACACGTTCGACTTGTCGAAAGTTTTCCAATGCCTTTTTTACGGACTCGAGTTGGGCTACCAGATTCGCATGCCGCGCTTCATTTTTAGATTTATCAACCTTTGAGAAAAATCCGACCCATCGTCCACTGTTAAAATCCTGGAACCAGTCAGAGGCGCATTTGATTCCATCCTGGCAAGCCTGTCGGAGATCAGCAGAAGAGTTCCCCAGGATAGGAACGAGTGAGTCAAGATTATGACCATGCTTCGCTTCCCGTTCACGGATCTGACGTTGTAAGATATCATATCGGTGTGCCCTTTCGTTGTTCTCATCTTCTTTCTGTTTCATGAGGTTGGTGTTATTGACAAAAATCTGGAATGCGTGCAAGCCACTATAAAAACCATATCAGCCACCAAAAACTTCTATGGGCAGGAAACCTACGCTGCTCGTGACATGAGTGACTTGAGCTCGGTACTGATCCTCTTAAGGTCTCCAGGCCCTAGCCTTCCTATGGAGAATTCGAGGTCTGTCATACCGATTTGGCCGAGTAATCCTTGTGTCCCTGCTATAAGGGCCTGTCTCGAATTGTATGCCTGGTTCGTCATTTCTGTCCACGATTCGTGGTTTGAGGGACGAGAATGAAGCGCTTGTGATTGAATCTCAAGCATTTTGGAGATCGGCTATACGATCGTAAGCGTAGTATAGATGAGATGAAATAAGTAGCGTACATTAAGAAAATCATTAAGGAGTGTGGTGCTATTAGTGAAACATTGAAAAGAGCCTGACACAATAAGTTTTGAAAACTTACAGCCAGATACGATTCAAACTCTCAGGGAATATTAGAACTAAGGAAGTTATGGCGATAGCAACATAATAGGCAGTTGGGATGATAAAGAGCTTTGGAAGCGTATACTGGGCCGTCGGGAATACTAACACACCTAATCAGAAATACAATATGTTCTTCAATGATATACACATACATGGGCCATATGAACACATCTAACGAAGGACATGAGTATTGGACCGAATAGATCGACTCTATACGCACAATATCTAGAACGATGCTCCCAAATAAGCTCAGGAGAGCCATTTTGGGAATAAATGCTCGTAGAGTCCCAAGAGCAAATGTTCCAATGAAGAAAAAGACTCCATAAACAGCTGTCGACCTAGATGTCAATTCGAAATTCAGGGATGTGACGAGTCAAGTAAAAAGACGCCTAACCGTGGATCAAGAAACATCCCCTGGAAAACGAACTTCTGAATTTGCAGTGCTGGTGGAACGCCTTGGACAAGACTAATAAACAACAAGAATATCAGTCGCAGATCCCTGATAATAAAAGGTACGCACGATGCTTGAGCATGCTGTTGCTGTTGTGCCAGAAGCGCTTGACTTCTAGCGGCGAGCCCGGAAGCCATAGCAGCAGCACCCCATGCCCAGCCGACAAGCATACCTGATCAGAGTAAGCAACTGAACAGACCCAAGAATGCATTCGACCCACCAAGCAGGAGTGTTATTGCAGCGAAGATAAATAGTGAAAGGGCCAGTGAAGGAGGAAGCATTACGGCTACGATCCTAGGATATGACGTCGATCAGCAAAAACGTTCCTCTCCTTCAGCACCCAAACTCACGCGCCAAAAAACCCTGCTTGCCCCAGTGAGCCCAACGTCTTGCGGTTGACCATCAAGATCATAGTCGCGACGAGCGCTGCACAACACCGAATCCATGTTTTCAAAGTACGTCGGGATTTGAGCGCCGGTATGACCCATGATAGAACACCACTCGCCCCTTCAGCCTGCAGCGACTCTGTATAGTCCGACATTCCTGTGGATGTCGTCGAAGAGGAGTTGCCAGCGATGTCGAGTTGATGAAAAGTTTGAAGCGATTACTGACGCGTAGCTTACCGTTGACGTCTGGAATTTCATAAGGTAAAGTTAAACCCGTCGGGTTAGCGAATAGATTGATGGCCAACGGGCCGAGATATCTTCACCTGAATTCCGATATGACGACTCACACCTCCCAAAAAGCGTTTTAGCCTGAAAATTTTTTCGATCCGACGACGCGTATTGTACATGTAAATTCAATGCAATGTCCCATGCGAAGATGGGAGTCTGGAAAGACTTTGCTTCCGGGAGGAGTGGAGCCATAGCGGGTAACACCACGTGGCTGGCCGGAACAAGAGAAAGCGGCAGTATTTATTTCAAATTGACGTACAAAGGAACTCTTTCGAACTACTTATAAGTACCACCAACCATACATTAACCTCCATTTTTAGCAGAACCGTGTTCCTCGTTTGATACAATAGGCATGGATATGGTAGCATCGGTATTTGGGGGCCTGCCTTAGTAAGGCCCAGCTCGAAATCTTTTGCCCCAACACTTTCCTCATCGTCTGACGATGCAATTGCCAGCTTTAACCCTATGATGATGATCAATACCTCTGGAACCTGCGCAACAACAAGGCTAATTCAATGTCGAGATTTCGGTATCTCCATGAATGACATATCCCGCAAGTTTGAGAAATCACCGGACGACGTTCCTGATCTTAGCAGAGATGACTTTTTGGCGCGCAAGAAGGTTATCAATCAAGTCAATCAGTGGTGCGATGTCATGGCGGGGAAAAAACAAATGATATACCGGAATGAATGGACTCATATACTCTATCAATATGAGGTGGGTTTTATCAGAAATATCGCCAAATGATTTTCTTTGTGTAACGAATTTTGCGTAGATCGTAAAAACGGCTGCAAAACGCGAGGTAAATTTATATATATATCGTGTCCCGCGAAGTTATATGCATTAAAAACGTTAAGAGGGACTGGGGCCATCTCATTTTCACAGATATGACACTCACCAGGTTCATGTTGATTATGGTCTTCCCCGCAACATGCAGTATGTGTTTCCTCTTTTTCACGTGTTTCCCTCCCCTAATTAATATCACAGACTGTGGAAATTTCTCCCACCACGACTACGACACTATGACTAAATATCATGCCAACCGATTCATGTCCTTGCTAACCTATCTTCACCACAACGAAAGCCCTCCATCTTGGTGAATAACCGCGGTCCCTGTTTCCTGGGGGAGAATTGACGCGTTAAATACAGGGTTCGCGCGACTTATACCACTCCAAACCAAGCATACAAGCTAGACCCAACATTCCTTGACAGTCACGAGCCGCCCTCACCCACGTCGACCGTCAGTCACTCCAAGTTCCCTCCGATCTTCCATGTAACCCCTGAGGTCTTTGTCCCATCCCTGCTGCCTAGTGAGCTGGGAAAGATAGACAATCTCCTCGTGCACAAGAAGCGAACAACCCCCGCTGAAGTCAGGGCCCGGGTTTTGGGAAGCAAAGACTATCGCCCCGATGTGAGTCAGACTTGGAAGCAAAAAAACCCTAGACAATGCGCTCTCTACCAAGCAGTCAAGGACAAAGATATGATGCAGTGCTCCAAGTAAGCTTTCATCGTATTAGAAGTTGTTTAAGAGCTACATAGTGTTCCCAGGTGCAAATTGGTCCACTATTGCGGTCGTGAATGGTTTGTTTTCTTTTTGGTTGTTTTTGAGACCCTTGAATCTGATGGGACGATAATTAGTCAAAGGCTCGCATGGCCCACTCATAAGCGCATCTTCAAGCAAGCACCACCACCCGTAACCAAAGAATTGCCCAAGGTCTCAAAAATTTCGGGGAAAAGCAAGCTCAACGCGATTGACTAAACTGGGACTAGATACTGATATTATAAGAGAGATAATCTCTTACAGACACTAATTTCGTTTGCTGAATATTTTGTAATTTTTATATCCCAATGGATCCGCAGTGTGTTTGTAGTCATGATCAAATTCATACCTTCGTGGAATTGAATACCCCGTTGACTAGATCGTCCTTCCAACGACTTCCAATTCCAGACATGACGTCACTCGTAGCGATTTTCCTCTGGATGGCCACACTCGGCACAACCGAAAAGCTCCTGATCCTCGAGCTCTGTATTAGCCACGAAAATGCCCGGTCCACAGCGCGGGAGTATGCAAACGGGGAGTAGCGTAAATGCAGAAGCAAACGGCGCGCACCAGCCTTCGAAAGGAGATAGGAATGAGTACATGAGGGGCTTTTAGAGGGGTGGATGTAGGTGCCGAGCGCATTCTGGGAATCCTCCGCATTTAGTGCAGGAAAAAAAGTTTCGTTAGACCAGCAGTGGCCTACAAAGACCCCTGATCAACTTCCAGAACGAATTTTCTAGCATGTGCACCTTACCTAGATACACCATATCCCAATCCGCGGGCAAAAAAGGCCACAAGTATCCCAGGCGAGCTTGGACGTCGCGCTCCATATCCAAGTCGTCTTCCAGTACAATAACAGAGTCAGTATCGTTAAGATCGGGGTCGTTCGCGATGCTTTGGATCACCAAAAGGTGAGAGTGCCAACATGCTATCCGTGCCCGAGTGAGAAGCCGGTATTCAGGTATTTCAATCATTGGGTCGTATGGTGTGACAGTGTTGTCCTGCGTAGCACATAACATAGGTTCTGAAGAATTGGTCAATCCGTGAGATGTCAAGAATCCAGGGCTCCAGATATCGATCCGCTCGTCCAACTGGGAAAAATCTTCGGGCCACATGAAAGAGGAACCAGAGGAGTTGGTAGCACGGACGGAACGGACAGAGTTCAAGATCTTGTCTATCATATCGTTCTTCGCGTCAATCCCTTCGACATAAGTCCACCGCAGTCCAAGCGATTCACGCAGCAGTTCCATTTGTTTGCGTCGGTCTGCCCGGCTCGATAGAGATATAACGTATATTTTAGATGCCACACCAAGGGTTTCGTTTCGATTTGAATGAGTGCCCACGCCCGACCATGGGGCGAGGGATATATACTGTTCATCGGCGAGGTATGTCACAGCTTGGAAGAGGATGAATATGACTATTCCACAGGCAAAAATAAAGACCATCAGGCTGCGAAAAGGAAACGACGAAGTTAACATCATGATAGTCGTGTCCTGGGGATAATTGGGCGACAAATAATGGCCTATGTAGAATTGAGCTCAAACTGGGTCGCGTGGGCGAGTGCAAACCCTTTGGTGTAAAATTCTTGGCATTCCGCTTTGTCCATTACCCCGTTCTCACGGCATACATATACAATATAGAATGACTCAAAATTCTACATGCCAACTTGGTGCATTATGAAAGGCTGTGTACATTGGTTATCTCAAACCTTCTATTGTCTAAAACCGCATGCAGGAGGTTCATCTCGCCGAAAAAACGGTTTGCCTCCACAGACCCAGGGACGCCGGGGAAGTTACCCAGATGACTCGAAACCGGTGTTATGCGGCTCGGATTCAGACTGATAGTGTGCGGTCCTACTAAGGAACCTACTGGAACTTATACGACAGATGTACCGAGCCAGGCTTGCATATGGTGGTACCAGGACATCACTATTAGGGAAAAACGAACATGGTCTCGTCCGAGACGAGTCACTTCAAGTGAGGCGACGATTCTGGTCCAATAAAGCTCGAACTACACAGCCCAAGAACCTTCCATTCTCTGGTAGTCATCTCGGACTCCTACCTCCAACGTCAGTAACTTCATTTCGTAACCGTTCAACAAGAAAACAGCCGTCTACCACCCAAATCCCAACAACAACCCCAACAATACCCAAGTATCCCCTACCATCGTCCTCCACCAGAGTCCCAGGCGCCCACCCTATCATCCAGGCAAAAATTGCGTTCATCTCAGGCCCACTCGAACCCGACACGACATATTTCGAAACATACTACTTACCTCTAATCGACCATGCGATCAACGAAGGGCATCAGTTCGTTCTGGCCGCCTCAAGGGGCATCGATGCCGAAGCACGGGCTTACCTGCTGTCCCGGGTACCAGCTTCGCGGTTGACCATCTATTTACGAGAAATGGAGGGTCCACGAGCGAGGACACATCTCAGAGCGTTTGAACGGGCGGGCGGGCGGATCGTGGTTGAGGGTCGAAACCACACCCAGAGGGACGAGGCGTTGACGAGGGACAGCCATTATGACATATTGAGGTATCGAACGGATTCCGAATGCCGTGCACTATATGGAAAGACGTACAGAAGAAGAATCAGTGGAACAGAGAAGAATGATATACGGCGGAAGGCTGGGGTGGGACTCGTTTGGACCGAGCCCGAGGCTTCCACTATGCGCACTGTCGCCAAGGTTGTAGAAGATTCAACCAATTCACGGATCGTGTGAAGGCATTTAATTTCTAAAGGCGACTATATTGATACATACATTGTCCCCCTCCGTTATATCGGGGCGCAGAATGCACAAAGATTAAACATGTCCATGCCCATTTATCGCACGGCATACACCTCACTCATTGTTGCCACCAAATCCAAGAACCTCTCAGCGGGGACTAACATCATCCTTCCGCGGTTCTCGACCCCAAACGCGTCTTTCTCGCGAGGCTCCGTGGATGCCGTGGTAAACGTGTAATCTAACGAATGAATAGACACCTAGATCCCTGTCAGCCCGATCCACACCTACCAAACAAACGATTTACCTTCTTGATGTACTCGTCCTCGTGGTGGAAAGAATATATGTGGTCTGCCGGCGGCTCCATTTCTGGTTCGGAAGGTGGTTTCGAGCGTTTGGACTTTCGTACTGACTGGCCGTTAGTCCGGGGTGCAGCGTTGAAAATAGCGGATTCTTCATCAGGGCTGAGGTGGTACGTTCTGGATATGAAGAGGAGATGTGTGAATGTATAAGGTTCGTTCTAAATTCATTGAAGTGAAGAGCAAAATATTGGAGATAATGCGGCGGCGCTTACCTCATTTATCGCTCGTTTGAGCTCGTCTACGAGCATTCTATACATATGTGGGATAACCTGGACGGGCATGTTTATAAGGCGTTCGCAGAACACAAATCCAACATGGTGTTGTGTCTGGGAAAAGAGCGCTTGGAGGGTCGCGTTAAACGCCGGATCCCTAGTAGTTTTTTCTAGGCAATAGTTCGCAATAGCTTTTATGGACGAATGCTCCTGCAAATGCACGTGTGTTAAGATTTATGCCAAGGAAAAGAAACTACTCACATGGTGGACATGCATATTCAGCACCGTGAGGAATGCATACGGGTCACTCTCCATCCCGTCCGTTTTCACCGTAGTCCCCAGCCTTGGTTGGTTCAGAATGAGTTCTGCCAGTTCATGGACATGAAAAATATCAGCATCTCTCTGGAACAGCTGGGTAATGAGCCGTTTAAGGGCTAAATAGTCGACAGTGGGATTTGGATCGAAGAAATCAAAATCGACGTCGATCAGGCTCTACTGGGTGAGTTTACATGAGAAAATAAGAGAAAAGATGATACGCGTTTGACATACGACGTCGGAGGAGGAGCCGTCGCTCTCGTCGCCTGCTTCTTGCTTGCGTTTGGCCATTGGATTTGTTTTCGTGGAGGTTTACCTGAAGGAAGATTAGGACAAGATCGGATCCCGGAATACGGATCAGGCCGCCGAGACTCGAGTTCGGCGAATACATAATTTCCCGGAATCGATGCCCGACGTTTATCAGCTATGATCACAGGTCAATCATCCACTTTTCTGATTTAGCATCCCCTTTCTACTACTACTCTTCTGGTGTGATTTTCGATAATTACTAACAGTGGGAAACTGTCGGGAGGGCGCATGGCTTGTTATAAATTTAGATTTCTATGATCATACTAGTAATACATCTTATCAGCTAGCTGCTGGTCTAGCTATAGGCGGACAGTTTGTGGGTCAAGGTGTTTATTCAAACAATTTTGATGCGCTTTGTTCCGTCCAGAAATACCAGCTTGATAAACCTCGGGGCGCCACCCAAGCCGGGCCCTTTACGCAGGACACTTTTTGAAGCTTCAATAATTTTCAGTACCCGGTCCGGAAGCAAAAAATTTCTCCTCGTTGATATATTGATTTCAATGTCTGTAAGGTGACGAAACCTTGCGAGTTGGGTCACAACATTCTGAGCATTTTATTATTATTTAACGCCACGCCTTGTAGTTCACAGTGAAGAAAGAGTACTTACACGAGTCAAAGTGATGTTGCCAATATCAAGACCAAGGTTCCGTATTTCTGGGAACGTTTCACAAAGAACTATAAGGGTTGAAATTAAATTAAAAGTAATTGAAATTGCGATAGGCTTACTTTCAAGGAATTTTCCATTCATGAAGGTGTCATAGTTGACACCTGTGAAGCCATGCAAAGTTTTGAGGTGGCGGCAGTGTTTCTGAAGGGTTCGAAATACGCCAAGGTTCATCATGCCATACGCTGATACGGTGACATGTTGAGCATTCGGACAGGCAGCTAGAATTTGACGTGCATGTGCGGGAACAACAACGGTTGTAACCGAAGGAAATTGCATCCCCTCAAACACATTTTCGACATGTATATCTAGAGTAGTATTTCCAAGGATTTGAATTGTATGAAGGTTTGGAAACAATGCAAGACAGCGTGCCAGTTCAGGCATCAGAGTCTGATAGGAAAATTCTGTTATCAACACATTAACTATCCTGAGGTACATGAGCTGTTGATTCAATGTACCCAAAAAGAGTGGACTTACTTGACATGCTCAGCGAGTGCCGGGTTACGTATCGTAACGGTTTCGAGTTGGCGAATGAGCTCGTAAGCAAGGTCTCTCTCCCACGGAATTTTGATATTTCTGTGCACCCACGTCTGGCATGTCATACGCGCACTTGCACAGACCTCTATTCTCTGCCACGTATATGGAAGGAAGACGCTGCGCAAAGACCGGCACACTCGTGACAGAGCCTGTAGAACATTTGGACGGTCAAGATACCCTGCATGGTAAACACCAGACTGGAACTTCGGAATTGCAACAGTCAGAAAATGAGAAATGATTTCAAGTAGAAGTTCCACAGGGAGAGCAGGGAGCCCTGAGCTATTAACGGGCCTTGCATCGTGAGTTTTCTCGCGAGCTGAATTCTCGTCTTTGTTGAGTCCCTTTCCAGAACGTGTGCGTGATGCCATACACTTCGCTTGCTCGTGAAATCGCCAGTTGGTTGCAGATAGAGAAGGGCTTTCCCATATTTGTGCCTCCAGAGTTGGAATTAAGCAGTGAATGATGGGCGTTCGAGTCAAAAGAGTGAATTTCCAGAGCCGACTCAGGCACGTCTGGGTCACATGATACCATTCGAGCCCGTCACATGACCACAATTGCCAGTGGTTGATCACGAACGATGGAAACCAAACTAATAAATATCACTCCTCCAACCCCCATAGCGATCTCCATATTCTTGAGCAAGGGGCGCTTCGACGCCCGGAACGGGCGGCTGTGGGGGCCAAAGTCATGCTAGTGATCCTTCCGATCCGGCGTCCATACGGCAACGGGAGCCCAACCTGGTTGCCTCTCTTTTCCTGCCACCACCACATTATCTTTTCATCTACATTTTCTATCGCCCCTACTTTTCTCGCCAGCTTACCTCTCAGGGCTCCCATCGTAATTGTCGACTAACCCCTGTCACTAAACAACCCCTAGTACAATATGCAAGGTTATTACCTCGAGCCGAGCATCACAGCCCCCGACAGGTTAGACGGAACACAACCCCTTGTCAGATTCCTTGGTTGCCCTCGCCCGTCATCTCGTCCGGGAAAACCTCCTCTAGCTGTCATCGGGATCCGTCTTCTTTTATCAATCCAAAGGTATCATGCTACATTATGGGGAACATCACTCTCAAGCGGATAACGCTCAACGGCGACGTTCATTAACTCACTTGCCAAACAAATCAAAGCCCTTAGATTTTGTCCTTAGCACTACGAGTCAGCCACTCCATAACGTGGAACACATTCGATAGATCTTAAGGGCCAGTGTGTTGTATATGAGCCCTTGGATCTATGTTGGCTTTCTCTTCAATATATCCCCTCCACAGAAACAAGCTAGACAACCCCTACTCTTCAAAATCTGTGAATTTAGCCTTGAGGTTTTAATAAGGGACACAGCGTATGACCCCCTTTAGAAACGTTCCATTGTTGGTTACTGTCCAGTATAGGCTCTTGTGGTTCGCTCCTTGTTCTGCTTTATTCCCTTCAAGCACCGTTCATCTACCCAATGCTGCGGGCCATCCAGCCACCCTACCCTCAACACCTCAAGGCTTGTTGTGATTTTGTAAGGGCCTGGGTTTAACTTGCAGTGTTGTCTGCCACCCAGGCTCTGATCGTACTTGCGGTTTTCATATCATATTTATCATCTCGCCACGCAACCGAATCAACATCGACCGATTTAGTTTGGAGTCGAGCCCAGTCCAATTCGACATACCCTTTGTTGATTCACAAATGTATGCATGTCTTATTCTTTCTGCCTCATTTATATTTCGATGCGACTTGGGTTCTCGAGTCACATCGGAGCACAAACGGCACATCGATGCCTAAGTCCATGAGGTAAACCTGTGAAAGGTTGTGGTCAGATGATAAGCTGAGAAGCCGACATCGATGAAGGGTCTAATTTCATACGGCCATGAGGAATGGTTCGTGCAGTAAATAAAGGTCAGGTGTATCACCAGACGTGCACATACGACATATCCAATACCGGACAAAGCCTAGAGGTTTCCGAAGAACATCAAAGCATGATTGGCGTATGACACAACGATCTAAGGGAAAGAGCTCCCGTCTGGGGCTACTGAGGGCCGCCCGGCGTTGAAATATAAAGGCATTGGCCGACGTAATAGACCTTATAATAGGCGGTAGTGTCATGGACGGTGTTGAGATAATAAATGTTTATCCTTCTGAATTTTGAATTTCATGCGGACATCTTCCCTTCTGGGATATCACAAACCGGTATTATCATTATCTAGGAAATGTGAGTAATGGTATGCAACGGAGGTGGAAATCCGGGTCGGCATTCGGGAAACGGGTATGGAGAAATAATATTTATTTTTACAAGATCCGAGAAGGGGTGTTTTGAGCAGCCCTTCATGTTGAAAACTGTAAGATCCGTCGACGCCAGCCCTTTTTATATGACGACCATCTTCTAAGTTTCTACTCCTCTTCGTATTTCAGCACAGGTCTTTGATGTTCAAGGCCCCAAGTCTTCTAGCCAAACGATCTCTGATTCACCTCACACGTCCCTCTGCCAGCCTACAATGGCGCCACTCAAGTACATCTGGTGGAAGGCGCGCCCCACGACGCACTAATCGACCAATCCTTGTCGCATCTGGCGCAGTCATGCTCGCCTTGGGACTTTCTCCTTGGTATATGACACAGATCCATGCAGACGCTGCAATGGACTCAGAAACCGAGTCCGATGACGCAGGAGTGTCACTTGGAGCTCTTGTCCGCTCTTACGCCGTTTACACAATGTGTTCCATCCCAGCACTCGTGGACTACTCTCCGAAACTTCTAGAGCTGGGAAGCTTACCAGGCCTCAAGTGGATAACGGAGGCGTTGGTTCGAGTCACCTTCTTTGACCAGGTGAGTAGATCATCATTCAGTTTACGACGTTGGTCTTATCGTATCAGTTCGTCGGTGGAGACACTGCGCAGAAGACCGTCCCACTTCTACACACCCTGCGCGCAGCGAACAAAGGCGCCTTGTTTGCCTACTCCGTCGAGGTCGATGAAGCAGAGGCAACTGCAGCCTCTACCAAGCTCAAGGAGCACCCCCCACACAAGCGGATAGTGGACGAGATGATCCGCTGCATCGACGTCGCAGCCGACTTTGAAGATAGCATTGCCGGAAAAGTCCACGGAGGCCGGAGGACCTGGGTGGCCGTCAAGATAACGGCACTCTTGCCCGATGCACATGCTCTTATCAAACTCTCGTCTCATGTCCTGAACACGCGCCCACGCCTGTCCATCGCGTTTCCCGGCAGCCCCCATCCGTCGGATCTTAATGTCCTCGAGTCCGGACCTACATCCGCGATCTCTGCTGAGGATATCGCCGCCATACGTGACTTGCATTCGGACTTGATTAGGATTTGTATGCGCGCGCAGGAGAGAGGTGTAAAGATTATCATCGATGCGGAATATAGGTCAGTTATATCCACGTCGTCAATACACCAACTCATAATTTCACAGCTGGTATCAACCTGCGTTAGACGCGTTGACCCTATCTCTTATGCGCCGCTTCAACAAACTAGACAGCTCGGAAACGTCCAAAGTCCAGCCTCTCATATACGGAACCTACCAAGCCTATCTCCAAAGGTACTCCTATTCCAAATGTCACATCCGCCCAACTGACCACACACCGCAGAACACCCGGCCACCTCGCCCAATCCTTCGCAGATGCCAAAGCGAATAACTACGCGTTAGGCGTCAAGCTCGTCCGGGGCGCCTATCACCCACATGAGATTGCCGCGCACGCGGGGGTGTCGGATAAGCGCTCGCTCTCGATTTCGCCTGACCCACAGCCGCCTGTATGGATGACGAAGGCTGAGACAGACCAGTGCTACGACGCCTGTGCCAAGGTCCTCGTGAAGGCGATCAAGGATGACCTGCTGTCCACGGGTGCACCTGCACCAACGGTCGGCGTGTTGTTTGGGACACATAATTGGGCCAGCTGCGGGTTGATCCTTGATGAGCTAGTCGATTCTGGGTTAGCGCATAAGGGTGAAAGGGATCAGGTTGTCTTGAGTGACGATGTCACGGAGCGGTTAACGATTGGCCAACTATATGGTCAGTATCATCTCTTCTGTCCTCTTTATCCGCGCTGAGCCCAATCGTTAGGCATGAGTGACGATCTCACAAACCATTTGGTCCACAAGACGTCCTCCAATACACCCTTGATTATCAAGTATATAGATACCTTGTCTATTATCGCGTTTACTAAGACTCCTCAACCCAGATACGTGCCATATGGGGCCCTCTCAGAAGTTATGCCCTACCTTAGCCGTAGAGCTATCGAGAACAAGTCTGTCCTAGGCGACGGAGGCGCAGTAGTTGAACGTCGCCGAGCAGGTGCAGAAATCCGCAAGAGATTATTCGGAGGGTGGTTCGCAAAGTAAGGAAGTTGATACCATAGGGGGGGGGACACATCCATATCTCGCTGAGTTTCTAGTTATCTGTATCGGTTTAGTTTCCAGTTCATGTTATCTGAATGCTCTGACGTAGAATCCACACACATCGCTATCTTCTACTCACTTAATGTATTGGTTTCCCTGATAGTAAAATCTCAATCTAATTCTCCGGGCACATCAACGACGCATCAAGGATGGTCAAAGCGATGAGGTTGCGTATGTGATACGTATGATACTGCAAGTAAACCCATTAAACATAAAGTGCCAACGATAAAAACGACTTCTCAATGACTCGCAACGAGATCCTTGAATTCGAGGCCCCACGTGGGGCTTTTCTTGACCTCCTCCACAAACGCATCGAACCTCGGCGAGACGCCGCCCCCGATTTTGCTCAGCGCCGCAACGGCACGCAGCGCACTCCTTTGCAGCTCCGCGGCCCGCTCCAAATCCTGTTTCACCGTATCTTTGGTGACCGTCGCACCCTTCATTGTTTTCTCGAGTAGGGGCGTGGCCTCGTCGAGGCGCTGAGACACGGCTCTTGGTGCGAGCTGGGCAAGGCGGAAGAGCATCATGTGGGAGATCACCTTGATCTCGTCGGAGTCGTCCGATAGGCCAGGGAGAACGCGTCCCAGGAACTCATGGAGGTCAAGTTTGCTGAGACAGGTGTCGAGCTGGAGATAGTTGCGCATATAGTAAGCCTCAAACGATTCGATACACTAAAGATGTACTTACTAAGGTGTACATCGTTTCGTATGCTGTCTTGCGCGCTTCCAACCCATCGTCGACTTTGTGGGTCCAAGGGCCCATTTGAACTGTCCTTACGAGTTCGGGGTTGATAACAGTTTCCTTGTACAGGCTAGGCATCAGAGATGGTAGGTGATCCCGAATCAGATGTGGTTTGGTTCGGGCTGCAGAATTAAGCGATGAAAGCGCCAGACGGCGGACAGTCTGCAGATAATGGTGAGAAAGCGACTTTGAGAGGTAAGTTTATTTTTTTACTAACTAGATCTCCATCAAGCATTAAAGAGAGGAAGTCCACAAGCAGAGGTGCGAGTAGTTCATCATACGATTGGGTCGTGTCAGCGAATGTGTACCGAATTGCAGATACAACAGTTGCCCGAGTTGCTGCATTGGGCTCCCGGATGCGGGCCTGTTGGAGAGTACAAGTCAACATCATCAACCAAATATACAACGAAAATATGGAGAAAATGCATACGTGGAGCTGTGGAAGATACCTGGATGGGTGAGTAGTTGCTAATTTTCCGAGGCAGGCCGCAGCCACGTTCCTCGTCGTTTCCTCCGAGTTTTCGGAGTTTTCGAACAAGGGTACCCAAAGCATATCTGCGACGCCCTCCAACTGCCCCTGCGAGCAGTGTGACACCACCTGCCGAGACATAAGTATGGTAAGATAAACAATAAACTATAAACTTACCTCCTTCAAAGCGTGCAAAGAGAGCAGGCGCTTCTTAGGATCACTTTCAGAAATTTTAACAATCGCAGGCAAAAACTGCTGTAGGTTCCCGATGGCAATATTTCCTGCTCGGCCATGAGTATTGAGCGAAGTTCGAGAAGGTTGGTTTCATTACTCACCAGCAGCAAATGCTGCTGCCGCACGCATCTCCTCTTGCTCGGCCGCAAAGTGCTCAATGGTGTTGGAGAATACGTCACCTTGGGGCGACATGTCACTAGGTGATAATACAGGTTTTAGTTTGGATGATATGATGTGAGCGAAGCGACTCGACAAACATAAATCGGCCAAGCTCTCCAATTATGAGAAGACTCAGAATCACCAAAGATGACCGCGCCTTTGAAGATTTCTGGCCAGATATTTTCGGTATATTAAGACTTTACAACAGCGAATAGACATACCTTGAGATTTTTACTATACTCAGCAATCATTCCAGCTGCAACATTGTGCTGACTCTTAACAACCTGTGCGATACATTTGGCAACGTTTGCAGGGCTGGCTTCTGCCTTTCATGCCTTTTCCACAGAGATAACGAGATTAGGGACAAGGTGAGTCGATATCTGATCGTCAGCCCGAACCAGAGCCGAGAAGAAGAGTAAAAGAGAATCGAGTGCAGCACCAGACACCAGAGGAGAATGGGAAATGGCATATATATCTGAGAGGAGCTCACGCTCGACCTCAGGGAAGGTAACCTGAGGCGCGAGCTCGAGGAGTAATGCGACAACGATGAGCGCTTGAGACAGCAAAGTGATATCAGATGTAGTCAGATAAATTTTGACTTGTGAAATCAGAGCTGGAGCAAGGGCTGGAGGAATACCGGAGGTATAACTGGCCGTCACAGGGGTGAGCGTTTGACTAGACTAAACGTAAAAATATATTTACCTCCTGAGCAAAACGTCCAACGCCGTGAAAATCTCCGGCTTCCCAATCCTTCCACTCTTCTTTAAGAGACCCATCGACCAATCTACACATCCATTGACCCAAACATCTCCAACAGACACTTCTCTGGCGACCTTGGTAACCACCCTGACAGCACCGCTCGTATTGCCAGAAGTCCTGCAGATAAACTCCCACTCTTTTCCGCCTTTCGTTCTCATTATATCCGGAGCGCATACCCACAAATCGGCGATGCAATCCTCAGCACAGGTTCTCACCTCCGCATCAGTATCATGACTGCTCAGCCGGGATATAGCTTTCTCATAGAGCGGATCAACCCAATCAGCACTTTTGATAGGTTTGAGCGAATTAAGCAAAGCAGAGAAAACGCGGAATGATTCAGATGCGACACGGGGATGTCGCTCTCCAACAGATTTGAGGAGCGCAGGTGTAATTCCTGACAAATTATTTGTATATATTGGGGGCGAATGGGTCGCAAAGAAAAGCGCGAGAAATGAGAGACATGTGAGGTGGAGGGTTGAAGTCGAAGTTGTAGGAGATTGAGATAGGATGGATTTCGATGTGGAAACAATCAAGGCAACTTGCGTCGACAAAGATCCAGGCAATACACCGAGTAGAGCGTATAACAGACTAAAACCGGCTTGGAGTGTTGGTGGAGGCGTTTTAGAAGACTTGAGTTGATTAAGGAGTGCCTTTGATAATGCTGGAACTTGAGCCTTGAGGAGTGCGTATGGGCCTTCATCGTTTTCCATGGATTCCTCTGTATCGCGCTTTCTCTTTCCGCGCAAAGATAAATCATCTTTGTTTTGAGGTAGACCACCATACACGGCAGTTTGATTCAAGAGAATAACGTATGTTGCCCATACCTCGAGTCGAACTGTTTCTTCCCGGTCACCAAAGCGGGAGATAAGAACAGGAGAAACGTCTTTGTATATCGAGCCGAGAAGCTCGGGTCGCGTGCTAATGACACCAGCCAAAAGCTTCGTCGCAGAACGGCGAATTTTGTACGACGTGTCTTCATCATCAGAATATCTGCAGAACTGTCATTGATATCCTCAAAATGTAAAATTTGGATTTAATCTCACTCATCCAATTCTGCTTCATCGTCATCGTCATCATCGTCATCAGGGTCGGCCATTTCTGCGTCTTCGTCTTCGCCGGCGTAATTCTTGTGGGCGGTTAGTGACGCCAAAAGAGTAGAAATGGGACTTACTGGATCGTATTTAATATATTGATTAGCAACCTGCACGATCGCGTCGAGGTATTGGGTAATCTCTGTTGGGCATCGCAACAAGAGCGCCTCGAGCGCCTATCACATCATCTGAATGCTGTACGTACAGATAGGTTTTGATAAAAAACACGCATACCTGCAAACAACCTTCGCGAAGCTCTTCATCCTCACGATGCACAGCTTTCAAAATCCCCGGGATAATCTGGTTCAGGACTGGAGCAATTTGTAGAGGGGAGTGTCGAGCCACTGCAGAAACTAAATGAACTGTTGTCCTCTGCTTATCAAGATTCGCAGATGAATCAAGGAAAGGGAATACATTCGAATTCAATAGGTCCGTGAATAGTTCTGGTTGTGATATAGGGATAAATTGAGAGAGTGTGATAATGGCGCGCTTTCGGACCACAGGACGAGGATGAGACAAAAGTGGGGCGAGGACAGTTAAGGGTTGCGGATCAAAATTGGACCCTGAAAGATGAAGTGGAAAGCGGCTGATTAGGATCGACAGAATGGAAAGGGTCTCCACAAGCGCTTCAGGTGGAGTATCCGGCTAGTGAATCCGAGGTCAGCGTGTTCAACTTGACAACGCGAAAGTCCTACACTTTGTATTTGACCAAGGAGTTTTGGAGTCAATTTAGCGCATGCAGTGGCTGCAATCTTCCCATCTGGTGGGAGCTCTGCGGTAATGGTCTTGAGAGCTGAGTGGTGTTGATTTAGAAAACAAAACAGAGAATTGGGTATTGTACACGCACCAAGCCCCGAGATATCACGGAGCTCTTCATCTTTTCCACCCGAGAAGTCAATCAGCTTGTCGACGACTGTCTCCATCTGCGATTGCCGAATAATCTTGATCAATTGTCCCAAACTATATGGGCATGAAGCGAGCCGTCAGAACAACCCAGAAAATGAACTCCCGGACGTACCATTTTACGGCCTGATTCTTCACTTCAGATATCTTGTCCTCTACCAATGCCAACACCTGATTAAGAACCTTGTTCTCGACAGGTTCATCTCCAAGAAAGCACGTTGGATCTTGCTTGATCTCGGTCATCAAGTCATTTAAGCCCATGAACCTACCGTTTAGTGGTCTGTGTTTGAACGAATCGTTTGAGGGATACGTCGAGAGAACGCGCACCGAAAATCCTGGTCTGGTGATAGCATCTTGAGTGGCTACAGTATTAGTATCTGACGATCATCGAACCCAGCAGTCGATCAGAGCACCTTTTCGATGAGGCTGTTCATGAGATATCCCTTCGTCATCTTGAATATAGTGTATGGATTGTATCAAGGGACTGGATGGGGGATATAGTTCAGGCGCGGATTAAGAATTTGGAGCTGGGGTCTTTTATATGATCACGTGGTGTGGTGTCAATTACGCGCCTCGTGGTTGTTATTTTAGACAAGGAGTGTACGCGATACATTTAGGCAAAGTGTTATCCAACGACTTGGACTTTGATGTATTTTACACTGTCTAGGTATACCAACTTAACGCGTTTCTCTGCATTATCAATATCGGGTCCCTCGCGCAAGAACTTGAGTGATTTATTGGATATGCTCTGGAGGCGGAACGTCTCTCTTTATCGAAAGGTTAATTTCAATGTTTACAAGCCGACGGAATATTGCGAGTTGCATGACGACAGCCTAAAAACGTGCAAGTTTAATACAAGTGACACGATGTACTTCAATAATACGAGCACAAACATTAGTCAAGGTAGCATTGGCAGTGTCGAGCACAAAGGTGGATATTTCAGAGAAGTTCTTAAGAAGTTCTGTATGGAGGTTGAGGATAGGGGATGGCACGGTAAGCTGAGACTCACCATAAAAATTTACCATCCATGAAAGTCCCGCAATTAATCCCGGAGAAGCCACGCAAAGTCTCGAGGTTACGACAACTTTGCGAAAGTAAATGGAAGATGTAGAAGTAGGGAGACTCATCATTAAATCCAAGTAGTACATGCCGAGTGTTTGGGCAAGCAGCTCAAATATGACGTGCATGCATAGGAATAACCACGGTCCGGACCGAAGAAAATTGCATTCCAAAGAAAGCCTTTCTGATAACTGGCTCTGGACCATCTTGTCCGAGGATTTGAATAGTGTGTAGATTAGGAAACAGCGCGAGACATCGAGCTAACTCTATCATAACGTTCTTAGAAGAATGGTTAGTGATGAACACGTTGACTATCCTATTATATGAGTTGTATTTTTACGAGACCACGGAATTATAACTTACTCAACATACTGGGCGAGTGTAGGGTCAGGTATTGTCACAGTCTCGGGCTGACGAACAAGTTCAGTAGCCAATTCTTTTTCCCAATGAATTTTGTTGTATGCCCCCCTTGACTGACACATTTGAGAGAGCCCTCGAAGTACTCGTGCACGATCGAGATACCTGGGACCGTGCACGATTTTTGTAAACTTAGGAATTTCGACGCTTGGAAGATAGGAAGAAATCTCTAGCAGAAGCTCCACGGGCAGGGCGGGAAATCCTGTTGTATTCATAGGGCCAGCACGAAGGGCTCCCTGGTGGGCCAGTATTTCTTCTCTACTAAACCCTTTTCCCGCACGGGTTCGTGAAGCCATTTGGAAATGAGCGTTGGACAGAGCAGTGCGATAAACGCGAACAACTCTCATTTTACACCCTTCACAAAATAACTCACAGAACTTTTAGGAGACAAAAAAAACGAGCTTCTCATAAAGGGTTCGTGTACACAAAACGTTTACAAAACGGGTTGTACCTTGACAAATGAATTTATAAATGCGTCAGAACGCCTATATACGATCACGTGGTGTATGTCAGTTGGTAGCGAAGGAAACATTCTTCTTTCTTGACAAGCATCCTCTACTACATAATAGACGCTGGCCACTTTAAAGGGTTCAAATCTTTATCTCAATGTGACGATGTCCAATATATCTTCTCCAATTATACAACCATTCAAGAAAGGTATTCGAACCAGAAACGAATCCGCCGACTTTCCGCGACAGGTCGGAATTCCAGTCACCTCAATTACGATGGTGACGCTTCGCGGATAACACGTTTACCGGTGAATTTTGTCCAAACGATCAAATCGCCCTCAGTACTAGTGGTGAGGGCTGCTTCTTTCAACGCCAGAGGTACAGGGGAACGGATTCTATTTTGTTCACGTGACCTCACCGGACACAACGGCGTCGGTCCCTGTCAAAACGGAGGCTTCTGTTTGGCCATGGGACAAGAATCTACAATATGCTCTGCTCAACTTTGCCCCGCTTTCTGGGCCACGAGATGCAATGAGAACGAATTGTCAAACGTGGAAGTCTTAATTATATCGGCTGGGACTCCAAATTACTAACTTGACTCGGACCACGGTGGCGAGGAGCCGTTGGAATAATCAGCTGAGCTATAAGTACCCATGAATAAGTGACGTCTATCTCATTATCCTTTCTATTCACACACAGCAAATTAACAATGCCCGTTCCTACCTTCCCACCTTTTCCAGAAGACATTCCTACTCACCCCCTCCTCGTCATCGACTATGAACTGATCAAGGCTGGCGATAAAAACGAGATCAACCGCTTATGGGAGGCTGGCACAAAGCTTGGTTTCTGGTAGTACGTGTCATGAACCCATCTTTATATCTTTTGACCAAACTAATGAGGGTTCTCCTCTTCTTCGTAGCCTTAAGAACCATGGCGTAACAGAGGAAGTGAATGGAATGTTTGACATGGGCGCAGAGACAATGGCTTTGCCTTTTGAAGAGAAGATGAAGTTTGAACAAGGCGACAGTGGTATATCTTTTGGGTCCGTGGCTCATTCACGAGTTGAGGGAATACAGACCACTAAAAGCATTCTCCCAGATATAAGGCTCTAGGTGCCAATGCTGTCGATGCGTCTGGTAAAAAGGACTCTGTTGAGTTCATCAACGTTGCCAAGGATGATGCCCTAGCGTGGCCGAAGCAAGCCCGGCGCGCCTATCCGTCTACAGTTAATGCTCGCATGGCTTCTACTATCAACCCTTTTGTCCGAAAATCCTCGGAAATCAACAATACAATCTTAGACGTCTTCAACGATAAGCTTGGATTACCGGCTGGTTCATTGTCAAAGAGACATGACATTGAAGAGTACAGTGGTAGTGAAGCGAGGATTACGAGAACTCCTCCAAGCCTTGGTGAGAAGGGCCAGCTCCTCGGAAGTCATACGGATTTCGGTTCTTTGGTAAAATATTGATAACATGATATACGAGTGCACTAACACAGATCTCTAGTCTTTCCTGCATAACAGGCTGGGAGGTCTTCAGGTCCTTGTGCCCGGCGCAGAAACTTGGCAATATATAAAAGTAAGTCCCTTATTTCTAAAGTTAGCTAGACACTCAATTCACAAATATAGCCAATTCCTGGTCATGCGATCTGTAATGTCGGTGATGCTGTTGCTTTATTTAGCGGAGGAATTCTCCGGTCCAATCTCCATCGTGTAGTGTATGTGTAATGTTCCAACTGTCACACAAGTTTACTCATTTCATCACAGGGCCCCTCCAGGTACTCAATCCGATCTCGAAAGATGGTCCCTAGTGTTCTTCACTCGACCAAGCAATCCAGTCATTTTGCGCGCTCTGGTAGATGAAAGCCCCTTAATTGCTAAGGCTGTTGCCCGATCCCCTGAGAAGAACTTTGAGACCGGGTCAACCTCCCAGGAGTGGTTCGCAAGGAGAATCCGGAACCAACGGTTGAACAATAGAAAAGTATGATTAGAACCTCAATGGTTGGGTACTTATCTGACGCAATTCTCGCTTATCCAGGGTCCTGAAACGTGGTTGGCAAGCCGAGGAACCGAGGTGAACCCCGAAGTTTAAACACTATTCGTTGGTTCAATTAAGACTGCCTGCCACTGCCAAAGAATATGAATAAATAATAGCTGTGGCCTTCGGAGTAAACTCTATGTTCGAAATATGCCTTTTACTGTTTCAATCAGATTTTTTCTTTTCCACCATGAAATCAGAACGGCTTCTCCCGAATACGCTAACCTAAGCACCATCGTTGCCTTTATTTTAATAATCAGGAAATCGATATACCAGTTCAGGACGAGGGAACACGAACCAAACTCTGCTGTCCAAGCCTCGTGTTGTTGAATGTCTGCCTCAGCAACAGTGGGGCGTACGCTCTCCAACGACTTCAAGAAATCAGAGAACACCAGTGAAGGTTCACGGATTTCGTCAGCAGTCAACTCTGTCCAGCTCTTCTCAACCGCTTCAGGGTGCCCTGGGGAACAGGGTGTCCATTTGAGGCCAGTGTCTGAATCAGGTTCCTGAATAGGTCTGAAATGTGTTGCGGAAATGAATTTTCGGATGGGCTGCATCAAGGCGTCCCGAACGACTACAGATATGTCTGCTCCAGAGTACCTACATATTCATGTGAGAAGATGCTAATGACATGAGAAAGTTGCAACGAGCACCCATTGGTTTTTTCTGATAGGACCTTATGGTCTCCGGGAACAAGTTCATTCGGGGTTGACCCAACGTGTAGTTGAAACATGCGCCGACGTGCTGCAGGACCGGGAAGAGGTATATGAATACGTTTTTCGAATCTGCAAACAGGGAGGTTAAAACATTGCCAGTACTGAATAATCCACATGACCGACCTCCTCCTGATCGAAGGATCGATGTGCCAAGGAATGTTGGTAGCACCAATAACGAGCACGCCAGTGTCATCGCGACCCACTCCATCCATCTGGACGAGGAATTCTGTCTTGATACGACGTGCCGCTTCTGATTCTCCTTCGCCGCGACTTCCAGTCAATGAATCCACTTCGTCAATGAATATAATCGAAGGTTTCTTCTCCCGCGCAAGTTGAAAGAGATGCTTTATGAGCCTTAAAAAACCAGATATTTTAACGAAGCCCAAAAGGTCAGATATCGGTACTTACTTTTCGGAGTCGCCTTGCCACTTACTGACCAAGTCACTAGAACTCATACTAAAAAAAGTGCTTTGTGCTTCTGTTGCGACAGCCTTCGCAAGGTATGATTTCCCGGTACCTGGGGGGCCATACAGGAGAATGCCCTTCCATGGTTTACGCATTCCAGTGAATAGACCAGGAAACTTTAGTGGCAAAATGACTGCCTCTTTCAGCGATGCTTTTGCACCTTCTAGACCTGCAATGTCGTCCCATTTAACATTGGGGGCCTCTGTCAAAATTGCGTCAAGAAGGCCTGCGCGAAGCTTCGTCGTTTCTGAATCTTGGTCGACACTCAAATGGTAGCATTAATGACATAACGTTAAATTTATAAGAAAGAACTGTTGCGAACTCACTCGCCCGACGTCGATTCATCACCAGTATTCACGGCTCCTTTATGCCCCGCCGTTTTCAAGTGTCTCCTCAAAGTTTCGGCACGTCCCAGATACTCGTTTATTTTTGTCCGAATAAGAATCCTGAACTGATCGTTTCGTTCATCTAAGTATCAATGGATTAGCTATACGATAAGTGGGCAGCTACTGAAATTACATTTCAGAGCAAGCATGAAATATTCAAGAGCGTTTAAATATTCCTGGCAGGCATCAACGTACTTCTGGGCCTCATCATACTCTATTGCTTGTTGGACAATCTCTATGGCTTTCTGTCATTATTTGGGCGATTAGTTCAAGCGAGTCGAAGCGATGATCAAAACCCACGGAGAGATTATCTGGAACAACCATTTCAATTGAATGTGAGGGTGGTGGTTGTTCTTGATAATAAATAATACTTATATCATGCTGCGGATATATACTAAAGTTCAGCGCAGCACTCTAAATTATGACGCCGCGTGACGGGAATTGGTATCTGCCACCACCGCAGTTTTAGCCCATTTCGGAAATATAACTAACGACTGCGCCGGGGTTCTGAGTCATAATATAGGTTTGATATCCGTGAAGGTGATGATTAAGTAGCTTTATTCTATGAGTAGGTGGATTATGTTCTGAAGTTTGAGGAGACAGCAGAAGACATACATTGGGGGGGTACGGGGGTACATCACACTCTAAATTCTAACTCGGTTGGTTTGGAAATCAAAAATTTGTAAAAGAAAGAAAAACAGGTAGAACTCTAAATGTCCCAATAAAAGATGATCTACCAGCTCCAGGATCAGCCACTCGTGATTGATACAATCATCGAAATACAAAATAAACCAATTAGATACAAATGTTTGTTATGCCCCGTCATTACCTGAGAGAAACAAAATCATTATAGGATATTCCTGATCAAAAAAAAAAAAAGGAAACGTACCAGATTCCCTCGTCCAATCGTCATGTCGCTTGATATCAGACTCCGTCACAGTGGGCCGCACACTGGCCAAAGATTTCAAAAAGTCGGCAATCTTCAGCGCAGGCTCAAGGAGCTCGTCCGACTCGATATCGGACCAAGACATCTCTTTAGCCGTTGTATCACCGGGAGAACATGGTGTCCATTTCACAAGTTCTTCGCTCTCCGAATTGGGATCAGGGACGCGTTTGAAATGTGTGGCAGATATAACTTTGCGAACAGGCTGCATGAGGGCATCGCGAACAACAACAGAAATATCGGAGCCCGAGTAACCATCAGTCTTGTCCGCTAGTTGTCGGAAATCCTTTTGCGTGAGTTCATTGGGTGTGTCACCGATATGAAGTTGGAACATGTGTCGGCGTGCCTCGGGTCCAGGGAGGGGTATATATATCCGTTTTTCAAACCTACGTAATATGTATCTGACATTTGGCGATGAAAATAATTTACGTACCTTCGTTTGATTGCATTGTCGAGCTGCCATGGAATGTTCGTGGCACCCAAAACCAATACACCTGTATCATCATGCCCAACCCCATTCATTTGAACCAAAAATTCAGTTTTTATCCGCCGCGATCCTTCCGACTCGGACTCATTACGTGTTCCAGCAAGAGAATCAATTTCATCGATGAAGATAATGGCTGGCTTTGATTCACGGGCAAGTTCAAACAGTTGTTTAACTAATCTAGGGAAGCGAGTGAGTATGGGACAACATCTATGAGCTACACTTCTCTAACCTTTCGGAATCTCCCTGCCATTTACTGACGAGGTCACTAGAGCTGACACTAAAGAACGTACTCTTGGCTTCAGTCGCGACGGCTTTGGCGAGATATGATTTCCCAGTCCCAGGTGGTCCGTATAAGAGAATTCCCTTCCATGGTGTCCGCTTCCCAGTAAAGAGATGTGGAAATTTAATCGGCAGTATAACAGCCTCTTTGAGTGAAGCCTTTGCGCCCTCCAAGCCCGCCACGTCATCCCATTTCACGTTTGGCTTTTCCGTTATAACGGCACCTGATAGGCCAGCTCGAAGTTTTTTTACTTCGGGGTCTTGATCGTCGTCCTCCCCGTCCTTCCTGTTGAGCCACCATCAAAATGCAATAAATTCCGGGATAAAGCAAGTCTTACTTACTTCTTTGCACCGTTACCTGTAAGACCTACTGGACTCTTCACAGTTTTTGCATCATTAAGGTGTTCTTTCAAAGTTTCTGCACGGGCAAGATATTCGTTGATCTTTGTTCGAATCAAGAGTTTCGATTTGTCGTTCCTCTCGTCTAGCTCAGAGATGAACGCAGATCGGGAACATGAGAGTTTTGGTTATGACAAACATTTCAATGCTAGCATGAAATAGTCCAATGAGTTCTGATATTGCCTGCATGCTTCAGCGTAATTCTGCTTTGTGTCCTCGTCGATCGCGCGCTGGACAATTTCAATGGCCCGCTATGTGATCGAAATTAGTTGCCACTTCGCGAGTTGAATGATTTTGGGACCAACATCGAGATTTGACGCGCTCGACATGGTATCGGCGGTGCTACCTGGAAAGGAAGAGTGTCGCAAGGCTTTGAGCGGGAGAAGATGGTTTCTATTTTGCCGTGTTTTAATCGAAAGATCAACGGAACAGTCGCAATTTCCCGAAAACTCTCTTCTATGTACCCCGTTTTGATGCTCAAACTTGCATCAGCCGACCACCCGGAACTCAAGTTAACCTGCAATTCGTTTCAGTGGCGCCTATGAGCCCTCGATAATACATATTTGCGGTACGGTCCGTCCAACTTCCTAATTTTTCCTTACACGTGGGCACCATGCTCTTCCCGGCTATTGTGCCGTCATGACGAACGCTGGCCCAACATGAGGAGGCCACACCTATATCCATATCACAATCGATGGCCAGGTTTTGGGAAGTATCTCCTTGTGTTTTGGAACTGCTGTGGCCCTTGGATTTTGTTGTGCCAAAGTTTGGCAGCAACACTCCTGTTTAGGCGAAGCCAACAACTTTGTTCTGATCGCATTGATATAACAATGGGTTCAATCTACAACATGTGCCACACTGCCTTTTCTTTATATAAGTAAGAAGTCGGAGGTGCTGTTCCCATCTTCATTTTTGACAGCACAAATTCTTTCTCCCTCACTTCAACACATAATTACCAATACACTTCTTACCACTACTGACCGCAGCTGTTTGTTCCCTGAGTCACATCCATCCTATTACAACATGCCCAGTGTTAGAAGATCTCCCCGCTCATCGCAATCTGCGCCGACGACTCCTCTCCGTGCTGTGTCTCCGGAAGAGCTTGAGACATGGAGTGATGGTGACAGCGATGCCACACTCTCCGAGCCTCAGCCCGCTGACCTGGATGAGCCCTGGGCATATACTTTCCGAGTAAGCGATCTCCATTAATATCGCATCATCGCATATCAAACGGTTGTAATCCGTCAGGCCGGCGATAATGTGTGGGTTAGAACGGTTGGTGGTAACTGGCACTCGGGGCGGGTTACAGGCCATACAACCCGGAAAGGCCAGACCAGAGAGGTAGTTCTCATGTTCCCCGTTGGTATAATAGCTATCCTAACGATAGCCACATGTTTGTAGAAAGAAGGCCTTTTCTATCCTGTCGTGTTTAATGACAAGATCCGCAAATACTTCGCACCCCTAAATGGAGAAATCAAACCTGATACGCTTCATGTCCGCCATCTTCTTAAAGACGCGGGTTGGCTATGAGTTAAGGATAAGCATGGAGAGCAGCATTATTTTATAATACTTCACAGCATTATTCACCCAAGACTGGTCATGGTTGATTGTTGCACTGTAATTGGAGGCCTAAATTATCTTCAATCTGTTCCATTATCATTATGACAATCCGCGTAGGGTTTACTATCTATATGGACGTAGCTCTCAATATAGACAGCCTGTAACAGTATTTTGTAATATCAGGTCCCGAGGAGCACGACACGTCCCGTGTCGCGAGTCGTGATCACGTAGAAACTCCAACAGCATCGCGTCCACTGACTGCGACGTTGAGCGCAGCTCGATGCATAGGATTACATAACTACTAGGCGTTTCTGCATGTTTGCCAACTACGCAATCCAGGGCAGTTTGTTCACTCCGCTCCTCCACCCTTCGTCAGTTTTCATTCCTGGGACTCGATTCTCTCCCTGGTGTTAGCATGCCTGTTCAAAGCGCACACAATTTCTCGCAGCAGGATTTACTCCTGATCACGACAGACCCTGTTCGATATATGGCAAAACTGCAAAAAATGTCAAATCCTCTGCTTAACTCTTGCCTTGCTCCTTTTCTTCGTACGTGCTTACCAGAACACTGGCCACTTATGAGAGATGCTAGGATCATTGGCTTGGTTGAAAAGGCATCTAGCTGCGAAGGATTGACGTCCATGGTAAGTGAATATCTTGATTATTTTATTCACCGCATTCAACCCCCCAGATACACGCCTTGGACGCTTACACGAGTTGTCTACGATTTATTATATACAATGGGAGTGAAGATATGGAGGTGGAACAGAAAAATGCTAAGGATACTATCGCTGCTTCGAAGAACATATCTTTGAATGCCTGGAGTATTTTGAAAGAGATAAATGACGGCCATACCGGAGCAGGTCCAAGGGAAGCTTTTCGTTCCGCAATTCAAAGGGTTCTCGAACAGCTCTCGGAATTTAAGAATCCCAACCATGACAATCGTGATCTTGCCAATAAATACCCTAGCAAAACTAGTGGGATATCTCTTGGGTGCGCATAAGAATACTGTAGATATCCCTCTACATCCCCAAGGCTCACTGGTCTCTGGTGTAGCGATCTTTTACGCTCTTCACGGTGGCATTGCCTTGCTCTCCATTCCTGGTTATATGCGCCCGATAGCACAAGCCGGCGAGACAGTGATGTGACACGGACCTGCCTTTGCGATGCAGACACCCGGGACGGACATGCTCGACAGGTCCAAATCTACGTCATGGAGACCCGGCCAACCAAGCTACTATCTCAACTCCTCCCCATAATCAAGTCTCAGGATGCCAGCGAAAGGACTTTGGCTTTCATTTTGGACCTCCTCATTTCGGCCGTCATGGCACATCATACACGTCTAGTACTATGGGATAAGTTCGAAGTCGATCTCTGTCAAATCGTGTGGACTATTATGCGGTCTGGGACTTCTGAGAACAGAAGGTCCACCATCGCCAGGGCAAGCAATTTATTAACGTAGATCATATCACTTTTGTGTTGAAGAAAGAACCTTACATTAACGAGCTCTAGCTTCTTTCTTGTCAAGGCCCCTCTTGCTATTAAAGGACCCCACGCATTTAATATACTACACACCATCATAAAGGACCACAATGGAGCTCGCCTAATGGCTCGGGTGGCTGTACTAGAGGCAAAAGGTGCGCTGTAACATATACGGGTATCAGATCCGCTTAACATAATCTTACCACCCAGGCCAAACTACAAGCTTCGATAAACAACTATTTATGATCGACCACATATTAGATATGCTAAAAACAGAGACTTCCCCGAAATCTGAGGAATGTCAAAACCTAATCTTCATAACGCGGGATATGCTGGAGCCTGTCTGGCTCCAAACGAACCAGCACCTCCACCTATTGGAATCCGAGAAAAAACCTCAGGCCAAAACTATCCTCGAGAAATGGCACTTACTCGGAAAAGCTGTGAACATTAGAGCCCTTGTCAGCCCTCTCACCGGGTGCAGCTGGTTTATGTGTCCACTGTATGAAGAGCCGTCTGTGAAAAAAATGATGTTGTGTAAAATCTGTCATGAGGTGCAGTACTGCAATGCACGATGCCAACGGGGGTACGTCTTGTCACTTCTTTTTCGAAGTCGATTCTACAGGGTTCAAATGCAGGGACTGGAAAGCTGGCCATAAGGAACGCTGTAAGCTTGTAAACGCGTGATAGACGTTTCTTTTCCTAGCACACAGATATCATGTGGTCATTATGGTTCGTGTTTTTTTTTGTATCATGGTGTTGATTATGAATATTTGAGCTTATCAAGTTAAATTGTTATCTTACGTTGTTTTTGCAAGCTTTATATATCATGCTCTACCTAATACGACTCCGAGTTATATATCAAGACTAACAGATGTTTCACTATTATCGTCCTGCTAAAATAACCTGCATTTCGCACCAAATGCGATGGCTGTCACACTCCCCGGCGGGTGTTTCGCTCAGGAGCCGAGATAAGGGGCGAGACGATCAGCATAAAACCAGGCAGCCTCAAAAGCAAGGTAAGAAGAGTAAATTCGTGATGCAACGGAGGTTGTGGCCTGCCTCCACGCCTTTCCCAATCGACATCAACCCTCAATAAACGGTACCTCTACAGTAGCGATCGCAACGTGAGAGCCGCCCTTTCTCTTATCAGCTGGTACTGACAAAGAGACTCAGGTAATCACAAGTCCAAGTTAAGTATGAGAATCACTAGGCGCTATTGCTCGCATCAACGCCTTTTCTGATCCCCTCGTTTAGTGCGACTATCGGTGGGTACAAATATCTATTGTACGAGAAAAGGGCCGGAAGGAAGGTGCTTCTATGCACGGCATATGAGAGGGTTTAATATTGTAGCGAGGCCTGTGAGTAAATAAGCCTTATCTGTAATAATAATAAAATAGGGTAAAGCACTCATCGCACGCAGTGATTAGAAACGGGGCGGCCACAGATCAACCTACAAGCCGAATTAAGGTCAGTCACGGATGATACATAAGATACCTTGAACCTCGCCCTGCTTAATCCAAGAAACTCTCGGTGGAACCACACACCTTCAACGATTTTTACATCACGAATCCCAGAAGCCTTAGTGCCAATGGGACGTCAGGCTTATACGAATTCATACAAGGTATGTAATTCCCCCTCCTTCTCCTGACCCCTGGGCACGCTTATTTTTCACTACATCGTTGACCCTAAATAAAGCTCAAATGATCTTGATGATTCTGTGGAAGATACTGATATTCTATATAATATCACCGAAACAAACAGCATATTAACAGTACCGACGGAAGTGATGGGCTCTAGGGCCGACCAGCTTTCGTATAATGTATATGTTAACTGTTGACCACTGCTCAGGTCAAGCTCCAACTGCAACTTTAAACTTAAATGTTTGTGTTCTCCAATATGTTATAGTCATCATTCGAAAAGTGGATCCCGCCAAGAATAGACTGCCTTAGGGTTCGACTCGGATGGGGGCCGTGGCCCCATCCCGAACGAGTACGGCCCGAAGGTATCCTTACAACAGTGTCACTCGTGAGCGCAACGCGGAGTGGGATTTAATGTGTTAACGACACTTTGATCTTCCTCCGTTGCTGATACGTCTTCCAGCCCACTTCTCTGAGGCCCAGGTGGAGTATTCTGTTAAAATATTTTGCTTCGGCACCTCTAGGCGAAAATATCGACCTCGGCGAATCGGCATGGGGGCAAAGCAATCATCATGATCAGGATTCAGTATAAGCGAAGTGGATGTCCGCGAACTGGTGCGAGAACTAAAAGCGACTAGCCCGACGGACGGACCGAGAAAAATAGTACATTGTACGTACACGCAGAAAATAGATTTCGAAGGATATCAGCAGTAAATCCACGGTAGAGGCCAGGACTCCAATAAGTACGATCTACCCGGGGAATATAGAGTGGAAGTCGACACCGTTCGTAGCCTCGGAGATGGGCCTGCCATCTACCGAGCAATTCATATTTTGGTTGTGATCGCATTCCTCTGGCCAATCTCTTGGGGACTGGTGGATTGTACCGAATCCTACTTTAGTCTCTATAATGCATATCGTCATCCTAGTGACCATGCGACATATGCCATCAACCTGGCGCCAAGTTATAGTCACCGAGACAAATCCGATCGCCAGAGACTAGTAGATCGTTGGGCAGTCGATTACAAGTACGGAAGGTTCTCGCCGGTTCAATAATTGGTTCTATGATTCATGTTATTATACTCAGACTTCCTCAAAAGGGCATTATGGTGGCGCACAAGAGAGACCGGAGCCATACGCATCAGGTAGTGAATAATGTGGGACCTGGTTCCGCTGCGGGGCTAATCTCAAGATTCCGCGACAGGCAAGGTAAGTGAACAATATCAAATTACGCATGAACTCCGACAAAAAAAACGTACGTTCAAAAACACGAATACACAACGGAATCGGTAAAAGTACGCAACGGAGGCGGAAAGAGACAACGAAAACTAAATAAAAGACGGGTAGAAAACCGATCAAAAAATAAGAAAAGCACGAAACATTATGAAGATGGGATCGGATTAGGGGCATAAACGTTCTCTGCATCTCCAGTTATAAGATTCGAAGGGTCATGATAGTCATGACGAGACACCATACAAGTCTAGAAGTGATACAGTGAATAAGATAGGCTAATGGGGTATGAAACTGGAATAACATACCTTATGAGGCGTGTCCCGATGTATGTGCAGCGGCGACCAGAGATGCGTTGACATGCACATGCTGTGGGGTTGGTGCCTCATAACAGACATCAATCCCCTTAATCCAAGCATGCGCGACAACTTCCTCTATCGTCGAGCGTTGCCTTGGGTCAGGCTCCAACATCTTCCGGATCAGGCTCCTGCACGCCCGCGGGCTAAGATTGTTAATCGTAGGCGGGCAGGCTGATATCGCGGGCGTAGTACTCGCACAAGCGGTAGCATATGCAGAATACAAATTATCCGTGGCGGGTTGAGCCGCGCGCCAAGGAAGTTCTTGGAAGTGCAGGCAATAATAAACGATTCCACATGCCCATATATCAACGAGCCGTGCATCGTAGGCTATCCATGGCCCACCAATCCCATGCATTTTCAGGATGAAAAAGGGTAGAGTGGCAGGGATGGTGAAGGGGTGGGGAAAGGTTATGTAACAGACACGCAAAAGCACATCTGTTAGCTTATGCCTAAAAGAAGACACAAGAATAGACTAACGTTTGCCTAGGAACTGTTCCGGGGCGATGTAAGGTTCGCTTCCGCAAAGCCCTGTCGACATGTGGATAGTAGCTTCCCATGGGAGACGATACACAGTTGAGGCCCCATAGTCTCCGATCTTGAAAATGGATTAGTCACTGACCGAGGCAGAAACGAGTCTAGGCCTACCTTGAGATGGCCTTTCGTATCGAAAAACAAGTTCTCCGGCTTGATATCTCTGTGGGCAACACCCTGGCTGTGGAGGTACTCAACGCCTTTCAGGATTTGCTTGAAACAGCACTCGACTTCGCTTGGACTCATTCCCCTGAGAAAGATCAGATAAAGTTGTCAGCATGAGTTCATTTCCGCATGTCTCCGGCAAAACAAGAGAATCCCGAGTGCAGATGGGAACAAAGGAACTCCGATGAGGGTAGAAAAAAGATGGAAAAAGGTTTGGACCAAAGATGAAGAAGACGCCCAACTATCCCTCCCCTCCTTCACTGATTGACAATAAATAACTCACCCTTTCTTGATAGCGGCATATAGATCACCGCCAGGACAGAACTCCATCACTTCGCACCAGTGTTGGTTCTCATCTTGGACAAGATCGACAGTTTCGACAATGTTGGGATGATGGAGGGTAGAAGAGATGCAAAATTCAGCGGTGAGTTTCTTCACATATTCCTTTTCTGATTCGTTCTTCCGGCGCTTGCGGAACTCCTTCGGAGAATATATCGATGAGATCAACGATGGTGAGCGACATAAAAAAAAAAACTCACTTTGACTGCGTACAACTTCTCCTCACTACGATCCCACTTGTGCGCCAGACGGACTACACTAGTTGCGCCCTTGCCGATCGCCACTTTCTGACACACCCCATACTTTTTCGCCAAGCTGAGAGTGCTATCTCCAGCAGTACTCTTGGCCTTGCCTCCTTTCCCTCCGTCGCTTCCTGCATCCGAATCAGAGCGCTTGGACGATCGGGACCCTACAGACCGCTGAGACGACTTGCGTGGGAGTTTCGGCCCAGCAGCGAGCAGGTCCTTGAGAGTAAATTTGTGGGAGGCTCCAGAGTCTGAATGTACTGATGCGGGTTTCGCGGGGCGGACTTGGTTGGGAGTGATAGTAGATGCGGAAGGGGTTGAATCCGAGGCTGGTGGAGACACAGCCTTTCCATTCTTCTGTGGGGTGGGAATGACCACCTTACCTCCAGAAGTTCCGGCTGACATGCTCGGTGCTCTGCTTGGGGGACGAGTCGATGGGGCACTATTGACACCCCAATCGCTCTCGGAAGCAGTTGGAGAAGAGGCGGATGATGCCTTGGAGCCTTTCTTATCGACCGAGGTGGATGAAAGGGCTGAAAGCTTTTGTAGGGTTCCCCGAGTGTGGCCAGGTTGTTTGTCATATGTACCTGCCTCGGGTGGGGGAAGTGGGACGGTAGATTTCGAGGATAGTTGTTCAGTCGGGTGGGGCTTTGCGTGGATGTTAAGTGCTGCTTTTAAATGATTCGATAAACTGGTCTTTCCATGTGGTGGTTTGTCGGGCCCGTCGGCGCCTTCGCTGTCGGCCAAAGCAGTCTCTTCTGAAGAGTCATGCATTGTCATACTGGCGATAGATTTCTTGATTAAAAGATGGGGTATGAGTGGATTTGAATGTGTTCACAAGCCAAAGCCAAAGCCAAGGAGGAAAAGCTGGTGCCTATAGGGATAATATCATGGTGTACACCGTCCAGGTGGATTTATTGACTGAAACCCCCAACTGGAAATGAAACGAGCACAAGGTGGGTGCGATATGACCACCCCTGAGCCCCTAGAGCTCGTTGTCGCGGACGGTGAGCACAAAATCGATATCAGAGCAACGAGGCTCGACAATTCCAAGACTGGCTGAGGATGTGGTGGGAGAAAGAAATCAGAAAAAAAGCCGGTCAGATTTGCCTTTTCTCAGTTCCAAACACATTGGTCAGCGTCCTTTTTACACGTGGGGATCGATTCAATTCTTGTTCCGGATGTCGATACCCATCCTCAAATCCCCTACTTTTCTCAAATCTGCCCCCCAAGGCCACCAGCCGCTGCCATACATCTTCGCTGACTTCTCAAGAGATGTCTAATCTCGATACTGATCCAGAGAATTCCTTTTTACATCTCATGACAGGCCAGTTCATATCTCTGGGTCACACCTGCGCAAAACGAACATGTACAGCCATTTACCCTGGATTACCCACAAGGGGCATTCAAACCCCGAAACTACCACGATGCTTGGACGTCATGCCCCTGTGATCGGGTCGTGGAGCAGGACCAATGCACGGGCCACAGGTCTTGTCGATTGCCAGTTTCAAATTGCGATAATAAAAATGAAGAGAACAATAAAAAAAAAATTTCCGATATGTGGAATGTTGATGGGGACATTGATTTTATAAATTTGAAAGAGACTTCAAGGGAAATGAAATCGGGAGGTACAGGAAGACTGAGCCTGTTTGCTTCAAACTAAGAATAGATCCAGTGACAGACAGGCTCTGCCCGATATTATGGGCTATACAAATTTATAACTGGATCCAGACTGGAAAAGCCCTTGAAATTTCACCCAATGAAAGTTCCAGGCCAAGTCATTCGGACCAAGCATTGGCAAGAAAAACAAGGCTTAAAAGTACGATCACTTGTCAAAACGATGAAAAAAATTAACAAGCCAAGCTTTGTTTGAACCCGCGACGAGTCAACACAAGCTTTGGCAAGGCGTACACAGGCGTACACTAACTCGTATTTGCGCTGTTCCTCCACTCACTCCGGTTCTTCCTGAATAGCACTTCAGTGGTGCCAGGTACGTTATTAATCTATCAGTATCACGCTAACAACTGTATCCTCGCACACGGCCGAATGATCACCAACGGCGAAATTCGCGCTCCCCCCCCCCCCCCCCGAACATTTCCAGACATCCGTACCAAGGTGGATCATACACGTTCCAGCCTTCCAAAGGTCTCATGTAGACATGTGTGAGTGTGTTTTCGAAGTTCGAAGAACTTCTTTGGCAACCCTGGCACTATGATGTCTCCTTGAATGAAGGGGCGTTTGGTAGCTACGTCCGTATCGTGTGCGTAAAATTTTAGTTGATCATCAAACGTCCTTATCTTGAGAACACCGGACATGTTTGATTGGTCCAACATCCCAGGATCGTACAGAATGCATGCCTATCCTGAGTGTTCGGTGTTTGTGCCTCCGTTAAGTTAGCATCGACCCACGAACTGCCCCTGGCCGTACGAAAGGACACAAGTCCAAACTTAAAGTTATATTTAACTGAAAAAAGGCGCCAATGCGTCAGGCGCTCCATACGTTAACCCACAAAGGCTACATCCACACACCAGCCTGAGGATGTAATATCACTATGCTTCGGCTGAGCGCACCTTGAGGCACACAAACATCACCGCCACATGTCGCAACGCCGATCTTTTAATAACCTCACGCAAAACACGATCGCCGCTAGCCGACATGCATGAGAGTCTTTCTCTCGAATGCCCCCGGACACGCGGCATCGAATAACTAAAAACATCAGAAAAAAGAAAATGCGCTGATGCACGACGTCTTTTGTGCATATGTTTTGCATGAGGGTCACCACCATATCGTGAACATCAATTCGTAACAATGCCGACCGGCGCGCTGCACAAGGCCCGAAGGCCCGGCAAGGGTGCGAGCATAGGGAGCGAACGTGGAGCAAATATTCTTCATGAACGTTTGGGGCGAACCAGAATGAACCAATGGCAGAAATACTTGTAGAATATCCATGGAACGCCACAGGGTCATGATGGCCCAAGAATACAAAGATTATAATTAACGCTGTCCTATGTATGGCCGACCGATACAAACGGATGGATCAACAGAGAGCAATAAAATTTGCGAAACGTAAAGAAGATGCAAAGACAGGACCAGGTAGATAAATGAATTGACGACAGCCGGTGCCGCACCTGGCAGTGGCGCGGAACGTTTGGGGGTTGGAATCTATGTGGGCTTAGGGATTAAACAAGCGACCGACTTACGTTCTGGAATCTCAAATTACCATCAAGCTCTGGAAAGGGCCTCAGGCTACAGGAATTACCGCAAGGGTTCAGAAGACCAGATTCGAATGGACATTTCCAGGAAGAAACATGCCAGATACTTGCCCCCAAGAAGAAATGTCCCGGAGATATTCGCTTGAAGGTTGATATTGCAATTTACAGTCTCGTGTGGACTGGATCCTGAACTCATGGCTCTTGATGCAGTATGTGCTCAAGGCAAAGAACGCGCTGATCCGCGTCCATAGCCTGCTGGGGCCTCGGATTCGGAATAATTATTTCCAGTGACAGAAGATGGCAAGTTCCGTCACCTGAACAAGTGGATAAAGTTTTCTAAAATTGCCCGGGCGCTATCAACATCTGAGGGTTTCGGGGCTCCCGAGTCCCGAGGGAGCCAGCACGGTCGAGTACCAATCAGTACATCCACATTCCTCCAACCCGATAACGATCAGCAACTAACTCACGGCGGATGAGAAAGGTAGCTGCAAGGAATGGCTATATTTCCTCTCTCACTCCTGAATTAGTATTTGACCTAATGAGGTTCCCGCGAAAGTGTATCATGGTACAGATTGTTGATGGTGGCGGAGACACACCGTTGGGTCCGGAGTTTATCCTGAGCCAGCTGACTCGATATCGAGCTGAGAGATCTCCTGGGTCGCCGAAACTTCCAAGGATACCTGGTCAAGAAAGATGTTTGGGCTAATGTTAGCAACACTGGGAGAATAGTTCAGGGGTACCCCACCACGAGGCATAGCCTTGAGGGTATCTTTATTCACACCAGCGAACGAGTGACGTACGCGCAACGAAACAGTAATGAAATTATATACTAATGATTCACGGTGATCCTAGGTGACGTGTGTTGGCGAAGCGAATTGATTGAATTGTCGGGACAATGTCCATGACAAACGTGCAGACACGGCAAAATGTCACTTAATTTTGTGATTCATGGTACATAGCCCTTTATGTTTCTTCCAGTCTCTATAGGGAAAGAATTAAGCGTTGGAAGTGGAATTATAACTCATGTGGACAACACACCGGCGCTGACAAATTTTGCTGCAATACTGGGCAAATGTACAACCCGTGCAGACCAACACATCTGCATCTTCGTTGTCATCGTTCGCATCCTGTGCAAATAACCGACAGCCAACCCAGGTGCACCCTACCGGGAAGTCCATCAAGAGATTAATGCTGATCTGGTCTCCCAGTTCCGACCAAATTTTGATTACGGCAGGGCCTCCTGGATGGGCTTGATGGTCCAATTCTCGCATACGTTTTAGAGTTTTATGCCAGGTGGTTTTGAGAGCACCAACCAATAAGTCACGAATCCCAGGGCGCTTGAGATGTTCAATCAACCATCTCACTAGAAAAACAGTCGGCTCATTGAAGACACCTATGGTCACCAAGAATTAGTATTGCTGTCATCTGTACGGTTGAAAGGTCACCCAGACTTACTCAGAATTCTCCTGCGGCCTCCTTTCGGAAAGCAACATATTAGTGAGTGCCTCCGCAGCTCAGAGGCACCATCAGTAAACCAAATTGTAGCAATCATCAATGCAGCATCTGTGATTAAGTCCGCGAAATCGTGACGAGAAAACAACTTCACAAGTTGGGTTTTGGCGATTTGGTCTGTTGAACTATCTAGATGTTTCCTGTTGGGCAAAAGGGATAATGTGGGACAAACCCAACATGATAAATTACTCACTTCAGACAAACGTTTGCATGATATATGGTCAAGAGTTTGATATCATATCCAATACCGTCAGAGTCTATGACATGCCGCAGGACAGAAATATAGTTTTTCCATAAGTCAGGCGGTGGCTTGATTCTGGCCGGATATTTCACGCTGAGATAGTCAAGGAACACCATACATTCCACAAGGCTGCTCGGATTGATAGTGCCTTTTTTTATGATGGATTTTAACTTTTCACCGTGATATTCCGGGTCATTTTCGGTAAAGAAGGATTCAACAGCCTCAGCATACTTGTCGGGAGTCCCGATAGACATCAAACAGATCCGGCTGAGATCAGCCTTTTCTTCTATACTGTCCGTCGGGGCGCATAAAACACAGTACATGGCCAGGGAGTTGATAGAATCATTGACAGTCAGATTCCTGCGGTAAATACGATAATCAGTAAATAGATAGCAGCGAATCCCAATGAGAGGGCCTACTTAAAATATCTCGAGTACGCGTCGTGCGCTGTGAATTGGGTTATACTATGTAGGAAGTTGGACAAAGATTCGAGGAAGTTTGGGTCGGGGGCAAGATCTCCTTCAAGTTCAGACCACATAGCGGTGCAAATACTCAGGGCAGACTCGAGAGCTTTTATAACGGCATTCTGAATAGACTTGTTATCTTGATATTCGAGTTCTAACGCAAGGTTCAGATATGCGGTATACGCCCTTAGACTCTCCTCCTACATAAAACACCTATTACTATCAGGATATCGACGAAGGGCTAAAATTAAGCACACCAAGTTGGGAGATTTGGGGTCCACAATAAGTCGCTTGATTATACCGATTATGTTAACTGCATTGAGGTGTGGCCAGTCGTCAGTAGTGCAGTCCTCGATTGTAGCGAGCAACAGGGAGGACTTTGAAGACAGATCCCTTTCTGCGACTATGCGTTTCAAGTCTGCAGAAATTCGGGAATTAGTGTCATCTCCCGCCTGCTTTCTCGATCGAGACGACATTCTCTACAAAGTATTTAAAGACAAAAATATGTCGCTGCGGTGAGTAAAAGCAACCAGTTGCAACGTCACAGCTCGCCTCCAGGCAATGAACTCAGGGTTGTAGGTTGATGATTGAAAAAAATGCCCCCAAATACCCCTAATAAAAAGTAACAAGCTTACGCTAGTTCTCTAAAGTTTAAGTTGGATAAAAAAAACCATCCATAACAGAGAAATTGATACTTTTCAGCATTTCTTTTTCCTTTGAACGTTTGATTGTAAATGGAGGAAGAGGATCCGGTCGGCAACGGTCCGAATTATGAGAGATCACATCATAACTATATAGTTTTGAAAAGAAGGTTCTTGGTGGCTGCTTACGTAATAATCCGGTGGCTGATTGAAGGGGCTGTGAGTCAAGCGTCTCCCACATCGACGTTATCCTCAAGACCGGTGAGTAGCATTTCAGCTTGAGGGGTCTAGCTGTTTCACTCAGCTACTTCTCCGAGATCTTAAAAGTTTACTGAATCTCCCTTCTTTCAGGCCCGACAGTAACGATGGGTGTGTTCACAACGATCCGGCATTTTTTCATACTTGGCTAACTATCGCAACTATTAGTCAACCTACGGTCGCAAAAACGCCTCGCCGCGAGCGTCGCTGGCGTTGGCAAACGAAAAATCTGGCTCGACCCCGCAGAACAGGCTGAAATCGGCAACGCCAACTCCCGCACGCACGTCAAGAAACTCATCAAGGATGGTCGTGTGATTATCAAACCCACCACTGTACACTCGCGCGCCCGAACGAAGGCTCTTTTGGCCGCAAAGCGAAAGGGGCGACATACCGGCCCTGGTAAGAGGAAGGGTACAAGCGAGGCCCGGATGCCTTCGAAAGTCCTCTGGATGCGAAGACAGAGAGTGCTTAGGCGATTGTTGAGAAAGTACAGAGAGGCCGGCAAGATTGACAAGCACCTGTATGTTCAGATACTTTTCTTATTGTTACGTTTGATCATTGAACCCTCTTTTCCAGGTACCACTCCCTTTACCAAAAGTCCAAGGGTAATGTGTTCAAGAATAAGCGTGTCCTCATGGAGTACATCCACAAGGCCAAGGCCGAGAAGACCCGTACAAAAGTCCTCAGCGACCAGATGGAGGCCCGCCGTATCAAGAACAAGGTAACGTATAGCCCCCATTTTCCAAGATCTGTTCTCATCATATATACAACAGGCTGCCCGGGAACGTCGTGCTGCTCGTATTCAGGAGAAGCGACAGGGCATTTTGGATATCGAGCACGATACCGCCGTCAAAGAGTAGATCAATGTCATATCGATATTCACATGCTCTTTTTTTTTGTGCGCTACTCCTCACCTTGCTACCTTCACGATTTGTATGTCTCGTCAGACTCTCCCCCAAACACAAACACAATATGCACCGCATGCTCGGGAATGATATATGTCAGGTTTATGCTTGCTCCGCACTCGCTAAATCTTCAGTGTATTCGAAGTACATGTTAACTAAATGCACAAGCCCTTTCTTGCTTGGTTTACATCCACTTTCCGTTATCGTAATAATACGATGGAATGATACACCTAGTCTTCTTGTCACTTCCGGGCCACTGTTGGTGATATGAGTGTGGTCATCATACATTGTTCAGGCGCAACTACAGTAGAAGACAGAATATCTCACCTGTTGCCAAGCTCAACGCCACTGCGTGGTTATCTCGCCAGCACTACGGATGTGCGGTGAGCCGCAAACCACCACTCACAAATACTTCACAGTTTTACGACCACCACGTACCCAGCTACAGCATATCCACTTTGGGACCCTATCCTCTTAATCTATCCGGAATGATGACCCATTTATTCAGAGTTGTACAAATACATTGAGTGCAGCACCAAGCGAAACATTCCGTTTAAATACCATGTTCTGTAGTATTTCTCCGGGACCCTGTTTCCATAAAATACAACCACGGAGAGGTGCTGGCGAGGTGGGTTCATGCCTCTTGGCACTGAAGTTTCAACTAATGTCTATGTCGAGGTGATGTACCTCCCTTTAACCTCTAAGAGGATGGTATTCATCAGTTTTGTAAGACGCGAACGGCGCCACCTTAATCCTTGACTGACGACCGGCATAGGAATCGGGGCGACGGTTTTCCACAGCAAAATTAGCCTCATTTACTAGCATTGGTATAACCAGAGTGAGCCGTTCCTGAAGTCGGTAGGTGAATCCCGAATTAACAATAAGACGGGGCACACGTAGATGCTGGTGAATGCCCGTGTGCGCGGGCTACTCCAGCCGCGCTTAAGGAGGAAAAATCCCAGTTCGCTCCTAGTTTTTCTGCTTTAGAGGTACTAATAGAAAAACGCTTGGTGAGGCCTAGTATATTGGTTTGGAATAGTTTTGATATGAGGGGTCATTTAACGAGAAGTAACATTTTCCCCTGGAACTCAAGGATGCTTCGGGTGGTACCTTCTCAGTCAGCATCGGAGGACTTGAAGTTCCGTGTTCCCCTCATAAAAGGTGCCTTAGGGAGTATTTGACTTATAGAATTTTCGTTTCAGCGCAATGGAGGTGTAAGATTTTGGGTAGTTATCCGTATCGGGTACTTGGGCCACATGCGTGTTCAAACTTTTAAACCACCACCCACAACTTCTACCATCTGGTCCCTTGGGCAGTGGAACGTTATGTGCCTTGAATCCTTGTTTTTTTCTGAACCAATCGTTCTTCTGGGTGGATCTCGACATTTATAGACAATTATAGGGCCCTCAGGTTCTTAGAATGAAGGACCTGGTACTCCTGGAATTTCAGGTCGTCTGGCAGCCACAACCTCCTCACTCAGGCTGCCCCAGGGTCTTTAGTTATATCGGTCATCAAGCGGAGGCATCGTTATACTCCCTCTATCACGCCACGGGCACCCCATGGACTGTACACATGTACCTGTAGAAACGATAGGAATGCCAGAAACATTCGAATTCCTACATATTCATGCGGGGCTTTAGGCCGACGAGTGTTCATCTGGATTTGAGGCTCATCTGTCAGTCCCTCGAATTGATAGATCCATTAAAATGCAATGTTGGTGAGGAGCGCTCTAGTTCAGCTCCGATGGTCAGCTGCAATTGTGCATTGTGGACGTGTTGGCCCTTACGAGTTGGAGGAGAAGTGCCACAAGTTCCTGAACCTGGCTAAGCAAGGGCTGTAAGGTCTTATCTTTTATAAAGCGAGGTAGTATGAGTTTAGAACATCTAACCTATTCTTACAATGGCAGACTCTGAAACTGTTCAGCTTTTTTCACTTTCAAGCAGTCCGTTCTTACTCGACACCTATGCTCTATATGGTCGTCACTTAATCCAGGAGTTTCACAAAGAGTTGGGACCACTTGAAGGGCCCATTTCTACTGTACCTGCTTCGTTCTTACGTATGTCTGCAGATGTAGCAACGCTTGACGTAGGTCAGAATCACCTTTAAACACTCTTCGTCGACCTGAAACTAATAATAAGTACAGATGATTCGTCCACACATACGCCTGTAGAGCATGCACCTGTCGGTATCCTTGGCGCGGGTCAGTGTCATCTTTGAGAACACTTTTCAATCGAAAACTTATTTTTATTTTTGGACAGGCCCAGGTGGATTGTATACTGCACTAATTCTTGAGGATCTCGGCATCCCATATCGCATTATCGAGGCCCAAAAACAGGTTGGGGGAAGGCTCTTCACACACAAATTTACGAATACAACCGGGGCACCTTATAACTATTTCGACGTTGGCGCCATGCGATTTCCGAAAATTTCCTCAATGGCACGCGTCTTTAAACTCTTCGCATACCCACCATTGAACACAGACGGCTTAGCTCTAAGTGGAAAACTTAAACCGTTCCGCTTTGAAGATGATAACGCGTTTGACTCCTACAATGGTGTTACTGTGCGACAGGGCGAGAAACCTAATGCGGAAACATTTAAAGCGGATCAAGTAATTGAGGACGCCGACGCAGCGTTATACATTAAAGCCGGGCCCGAAAATATCGTGAACGATGTAATCGCCCCATTTGCAATACGCTTGTTGGACGATTTAAAAAACGGGGGGTCCGAGGGCTGGAAATGTATGAAGAGCTTTGACCAGTATTCGACGCGTGCTTACATGTCGCTCAAATACAAACCAAGCAAGAATCTTGGTATACCCCTGAAGCCACTCCCCACTGATGTTGTAAACTGGTTGGAAACTTTCGACAAGTCCACAGGCTGGTATGATCGCGCTCTTTCCGAAACCGTGTTGGAAGCCATTGCCTTCGGTTGGAGACCTGTCGGATCTAATTTACCCAAGACCGAGTGGTCCTGCATTGAGTAAGCCTAATCCCACACGAGTTTGATGATTACTGATATTTGCTCCCCGAAATAACCAGTGGTGGAGCCCATGAGATTGCCGAGACCATGGCAAAATACATCATCTCCCGTCGCACAGGTGCTTTTACCTTTAATAGTAGAGTGACCGCCATTAGTGTTTCACCCGCTGGCATGGAAGTCGTCGCGAATGGCACTGACCATCATCAATTTTCTCATGTCATCTCAACTATTCCCTTGCCCGTTCTGCGTACTGTCGACCTTAGTGAGGCCAAACTTTCTCCAATGCAGTCAAACGCTCTGCGATCGTTAGACTACGGACCCTCAGTTAAAATTGGCATGCAGTTCAAGACCGCATGGTGGACAACCGGGACTGATCGTACTGGCAGACGTTTAAACATCATCGGGGGTCAGACTCACACTGACCGATCCCTGCGCACAGTCGTTTATCCCTCCTTCGGAAACGTTGAAGCTGGGAAGACGACAACCCTTATTGCAAGTTACTGTTGGACGGAGGACGCCGCTAGGTTTGGTGCAATGATAGGTAAACATGACGCGGAACTCCGAGCGCTCGTCTTGCGCGAGTTGGCTGATATACACAATGTCGACGCGGCCTTCCTGAGCGAGCAGTTGATTGAAATGAAAGCATGGAGTTGGTCTCACGATCCGTACACAATGGGTAAGTTAGCAGCAATTCACAAAATTCATTCCGTTGTCTGAATGATCTGTATATTTTAGGTGCTTTTGCCTTCTTCGGCCCTGGAAAATTCGGAAACCTCTATAAGAGTCTTACAAACCCTGCTGGGGGTGGCTTACTTCATTTCGCTGGTGAAGCTATCAGTGTGCGCCACGCATGGGTGGAGGGTGCATTGGATAGCGCTTGGAGAGCTGTACGCGAAATGTTGCTTCTAGGCCCTTCTGAGTGGAGGGATCTCGTACCGAAGTTCGAGCAGAATTGGGGGAAAAATCCAGAATGGAATGCGAAGGGAGGCTTGAAAGGATCCTCCGGACTTGACAATGACTTGATCTTAAAGAATATTATACTCACTCATCCCGAGCTTTTTGAGTAAATCGCAAACATAGTGTATTACTAAATAACGTACGAAATCCCACTGGCGATTTAAACTGTAAATGAAATGAAAAACAAAATACGATAATGTCCGTCTTCCAAAATTGTAACGGCCTTTTCTGACCATGATGTAGCCCGATGTAGCTTTTGCTTTAAATTTTAAGAATTAAAGTTTCAGTGATCGAAGTTTGGCCTTATTATGAATAATATTATATTAAGTTATTTAATTTAACGAATTTAAAGATCCACAAAATAAATAATATAATAAATATTGATAGACTCGCTCAACGACGCCGTGGTTCGACGACGAAACGTTTTTCGGGACTTGTAGTCCATCTTGCCCCTTGGTTGTTGCCGAGGAGCTTAAACTCTCCTAACTTATTTTACTCTGACTGGCTTCTGTACCCCTTATATACTTCAAACACACGCATCAACTGGAAATGCCAGCAACTCACCTCGTGTCGCTTGCAAATGATCCAGACATATACAGAGTCACAAAGAACGGAGTTGACTGTAAGTTGTGGCGAGTGATGTTCAACACTAGCTGTTTATCTAATTTTGAGAGGGAAAAACAGTAACCGCCCACATTCTCGAGCGCCGTGATCATGAAGTATATGTGCACTACGTAAACACAGACAAAAGACTCGATGAATGGATTTCCGAAGCGAAATGTCACAAGATCCCTGGAGAAGAACCTCTCGTCGATAATCTGGCTGTAGGAAGCAGAAAACGAAAACGAGGCCCCAGGGCCAGTGAGACACCCGATGTGAACGTTGTGAGCAGGCCAGCCTCACCCTCCTTCAGCCCCCGTGGGGAATCATCCGCTCCACCAGAGCCTAATGGGAGCGCAGCTCCAGATGAGGTCGTGATGACGGAGGAGGATTTTGATATTCAGCAACATAAGAAGATCACAGCGCAAAGGAATTTTGACAGAGTAATAGTCGGAGAGTGGTCGGTCAAGACTTGGTGAGTTAATATGGACTTTAGTGGTGAGTTATGTACTGACTGTTTTCCAGGTATTTTTCACCTTACCCTCTGACGGAATCTGAAGCGGATGAATTCGCAGTAACTCCGGGTACAGCTGCACAGTCGACCAAAATACCAGGAGTTCATAAAGTTACTCCTCGATCACATGGGCGGACATCGGACTTATTGGCTGGGGGCTTGGGAAGGGCACATGCGGGGGAAAGGTCAATGTTGTGGGTTTGTGAGATGTGTTTCAAGTATATGGCAGATTGTAATTCTTATGAGTTGCACCTTGTGAGTTTATTAATTCCCTCCTACTTGTTGGTTAATTTGGATGGACACCCAGAAATCGTGTAACGTCAAACACCCACCAGGGAGGAAGGTCTATCAACGCGGCGCTCATACAATTTGGGAGGTGGATGGTGCAGAAAATAAAGTATGTTAACCTATCTCTGTCGTTGATTACTATTGATTCGAGCTGGTCCCAGCTATATTGTCAAAATCTATCACTTTTTGGAAAACTTTTCATCGATGTTAAAACGTTATTTTTCGACTGCGACAATTGTGCGGACCTTTATCATTCGAATTTTCCTCCCCTCTCAACCCTCCGTACAGTCTTGTTCTATATTCTTACAAACGCTAAATCTGCATCGGATCACATAATTGGATATTTCTCCAAGGTGACCCGACTTGGTCGTGGTTTGGAACAGCACTAAAGCCAGTTCCAGGAGAAACTATCGTATGACGATTATAATTTAGCTTGCATCATGACATTGCCCCCTTACCAAAAGCAGGGATTTGGCATGCTTTTGATCGAATTTAGTATGTTCGCAGGATGAGTTTTCTTCAAGAGAGGTCACTGATCCATATTCAGGTTACGAACTGTCTCGGCGTTCTGGGAAGGTGGGGACCCCCGAACGACCATTGTCCGACTTGGGACTTCGTAGTTATCTCGCATACTGGGTGGCTACTTTGATCCGGTTCTTTAGGTGAACCTCCCCGTTGTCCTGCTCTCATCAGCGTGAATGCTGACACTTATGAGAGACGTGTACTGTCCGTTGTTCCTCCCGACGTAACAAGCCTCACCTGTATTGGCAACTTCCCCGATCTGCTGAGATCCCCATCAGAATATTCGGAAGAGAGCGTAAATGGAAATGGGAATAATTTCGGGAACGGGAACGGAAATAGCGGACCCCCAAGGAAGAAGAAACGGATGAAGGGCTGGGATGGGGAGACTGGTCTAGCATTAGTTCCACTGAGTAATATGGATGGTAAGCATAAAACCTCCTACGTCTCGGCATTTTTGACTGAATTAGCGGAGACGCAGACCCGTTGTTCACTACGGAGCGCCTTTTCACCACAGTGGGGATGAAGGACGGAACTGCTCAGACCCATATTACCACTCGATGCACATTAGGAGACATCGCACGCGCAACAAATCTGCGCGTTGAAGATGCAGCCTTTGCATTAAAAGAGTGTGGTTTACTGACGAAACAGCTCGATGATGATGAGGGAGCAACCCAGGTTGTTCTATCCAGAGATCTGGTAGAGAAGGTGGCAGAAGAAAGGAATGTGAAGATACCATGTTTACAATTAAATTCAATTCTTTTAGAGTAGCGGTAGCATGTACAAAGTACATTTTGTTGTAAATAGTTATGTGTAATCAAAGGACTTATGGCACGCAATAACAAATTGTAATTTTAACAAACTCAGAATTTAGCGATACCCGTACGTAGATGTAAACTATATCGGGATTCCGGCCAATTATTCTTACATATAAAGTAGTTCCATAACACAAAACTAGCCACGATGAAGAAATCCCGACCATGAAAACAATCTAAGAAAAGGTTAAAATGCATATCTCACTCGCGGCTTGCTGGTCTTCCGGTGTGTGGCCTTTGCCAGGTTCGTCCAGAGATTGTCGCCATACACAACTTTACCTCTCATCTAGCTACTGCAAGTCCCGTGTTTGTTCAGTTTTGCCGGCGGCTGGGTTGCTGCGATCATGTTCTTCGTGTATTTTCTCCTCTACTTGCGCAAGCTTGCAGCACCCTCACATTATTAATGCTGTTCCCTGTCAATCCCTGTCCACAATGGCTGTGTCTATATATTCTTGAACTTCTGCAGTTGAGCTCCCACTACATAAAGAAGCCTTGATGTGTCGCACGACCGACTTCGAACCTGTGCTTTCACTTTGCCCCACTTTCCAATTCCCTCCACTTGCATTGTCGAATGCCGGCGGCGTATGATATCTACTCAGATCAACTCCGAGAGCTACGACGCGGCCAACCACTTTACTATCCAGAGCCTTCACCTGAAGATGGCCCAGTTCAGATTGGGGATGTAGGATACACCAAACAGGGCGCATTCTGCCGTTTGTTCAACGTGAGCAAGCCCGCAGATGATCCCACTCAACTATTAGGTGTTCCAGAAGGGTTCGGGCCTCTGAACATGGGGCGTATCCGTACATTCGATGCGGCGCTAGAACCGGGGCCACTACATAGCAAGACCATTTTCCGGGTCAACGCAGGTTTAGGGTCCCCAGGGTGAGAAAATACCATACACACCTACAAAGCTCACCGATAATCACAGGGTTATTTTGCCTGCTGAGGCTTCCTTTCATTTTTCATGCACCTCATCCCGTGGGGCAATCCTTATGCTCGAGACTCAAATGATTCGCCAGCAAGCTTTACACGAAAATCTGTTTAAAAACTATCTTCTTCAACATTGTCTCTCGTGGTATACGTTCGCTAGGGACTTGGGGATCCAAGTCGAATTCGGAGACATAATGCTTGTCACAGAGTGCTCTAAAACCACAGTTTGGGCTTCAGCCGTATACTCTCAAAGCTCGAAAGAGTTTGGCATGTCATTTTCCGCTGGTGGTACCTTCCTACCAACCGCCGGAGGGGTAGCCGTTTCTGCCGGTCTTGAGAGAATTGGCCCAGTAGAATATCGGCGGAGCCAGAGACGCGCAATCACACTCGGCGACGTGCAAGGTTTAGCTCATGATCAAACCGTCTTCGTGAAGGCTTACCGCTTGGGATCCCGTAGTTTATATTTGCGGTCGCTGGCTCATAAAATCATGAAATCTAAAAACAGGTCACAACAACCAGGCGAACTAGACTATGATGAGTCCTTAGGAAACCTTTCTTTGCAAACCCGACGGCCAAGTTCAAGCCCCACAACACCCCCCGGGAAGTCGGGTAATCAACCAAGCAGTGATTCTATCAACCGAAGTTTGAGCGATGGTGCAACATTCCTATTTCCCGAATGGCCTGTATGTATAGCGTGGTTATTTGACATTCTGATACTGATCCCTTCCCTGCCCTTGCAGGATTTTCACCCATCGGTTGCACTTCTTGCTCATTCGATGGAGGTCAGCCTCGATAAATTATTCTATTCTGAGATTAATTCCCTGCCAGACTTCCAACGTTGAAATCGTAGCTGTTCATGACAATGAGTGGTGTTCTAATTATAGTGCAGAAACCGCTCGTATTATAGATGAGTATGCAGAACGCTTTTTTGGAGAGCAATTCTCGGAAGAAAAAGAGGTAGATAGAATTTCTCCCTTCTCACACGTTATCATGTTTATTGAACACTTCTTTCAGAGATGTAGACTCAACAGTACCTCTGGACTTTCATTAACCCCGGCCAGTGACCGGAAGTCGGCGACTACATCGGAAGAACAATCTAAATACGAACTCTTAGCCGGCCAAGGTATTTATGCGCAAGGTAAAGTCGGACTACCGTTGCAATTGGATCAAGTGTTAAAAGTGTGCAGAACCCCGCAAATCAATCGTACCACTCAGTCTACGAGAGTTGAAGGAGTTGCCCGAGATACCTTTAATCGCCTTGTCACCGGAGGGCCCCGTTTCTCATAACCCACCTCCGCCGTCCCCCAAAAAACCATCTTTAATACCCCAAACATCATCAACGATACCTGACGAGTGGAAGATTGCCCTCCTGGGTGATGGCGGAGTCGGGAAGACCGCCCTCGCAGTCCAAGTAAGGAAGCACTATCCCAGTTGTCCAATTCGCTGACTTTTTTGCAACCACAAGTTCACAACCAGATCCTTTATTGGTGAGTCAAATATATTTTACAATACACGTTCGAAGACTAGGGTTGACTCTCAGTCTAGATGTAAACTATGCTTATAAAATATTTTAATGAGTAATATGGTCTAAAAATTCTTTTTCGCAGACGTATGATCCTACAATAGAACAGTGCTACAGGCACGGTGCCCCTGTGGACAACCAATTCTGCTGTTTTGAAATTATTGACACAGCTGGGCAACGTGAGTTCATGTTTCCTCTTTCCTTTTATGATCACAACTTCACACTCACTCCAAATAGGTGAGTATGCAACGCTTACGGACCAATGGATCAGGTATGTAGGTATGTAAGCACCTATAATCCCCACTAAGGCCCCCGCCTCTCCCAAAGAGAGGGTCAAGCTTTTGCACTAGTCTATTCTGTAGCCTCAAGAGCCACCTTTGAGCGCTTAGAACTATTTCGGCAATCGCTGTTTCGAGTCAAGAGGAAACAGCCGTATTTCGTACTCGTCGCCAACAAGACCGACATACACTATAATAGGGAGGTTTCACTACAGGAAGGGAAGGACCTCGCTGAAAAGTTTGGGTGCGAGTACATCGAGGCTTCTGCAAAGACGGGCTACAGTGTACAAAAGGTGTTCTTCGATCTTGTTCGTATACTGAGGGCAGGAAAGTCACCGCCCCCTAATTCTACTCCCAAACTACATGGAGATAGCAAGGGATGTATATTAATGTGAATACTGTAAACGTGCGTGTAAATGTGTATATCTAGCCTGTTACAGGTGGGGGGATCATTGGGATGTAGTGATATTTAGGTTCTATGTTGATGCTCCTAGCTCTAGCTCATCACACTTCCCGATATCCTGCGCTCCCTCCCATGACCCCCAACATGCAAAATCATTAGCTAGCTCGCCGTGTTCGACGGTCAAAGACGTTCGGTGAAGGGGCCCGATAGGTTCTTTGTCATACAATCGGTGAAGGATTTTCTCGATAGATGGAGATGATAAAAGGAGGAGCTTTCCCCGAGTAGGGTGGAGGATCTGCAGGACAGTTTTGATGATCTTCTTGTTGGTCGTCTGTAGTTTATCCCTTTCAGTGTGCAGGCCTTACTGTACAGGAGTATATGGAACCTACTTCATTTAGAAATGGCGGGTCCACGACAACGACATCTACAGAGCCTCTCAGTACTTCCGGGAAATCGTCTGGTTCATCCAGGTCGTAGGGAATGAATTTCTTAGGGGCAAGAACAGCAAATCGTTGATCATACTCTAAAAGCCTCGCTCCCTCGAGTGGATTTGTATGTTGAAAAGCGACAAATGCTGTGGGGCAGCACATGAAGGCGACTGTCGACGATGTGGTGCATAGAGAGCGAACATATCGGGCTAAACGAGTGGCGAAAGCAGTAGAGTACCTATACGATAAAAATAGCACAAATGAATGGTTAGTGAATTCGATGATGGGATATGATGGCCCGTCCCGCTAATTCTCATTATCGGGGGCGGTATCGATGCTAAACTCACCAGAACTGGCTCAGCTGCCAATCTTCGCCAAAAGCTAGGCGATATTCATCCACACTCATCATCGGTTTCTCTACCTCTTCATCAGTGTTGGCATCGAGGGCGAGGCCTGCAACGCGTGCCGCGGCTTGTTCAGCCAGTTCATTGAACTTTCGTTCTTCCTCTGCTTTTGATGACAAAAATGAATCTAAAAGTGCAATGGTATTGGGGTCAAGCTTGGGTGGGGAGCCTGAGAGACCAGAAAAAGATGACCGAGGGGAATCTGGCGTGTGCATAGTGATGAGAGATATCAATTGAGAAGCCTTGGAGGCTTGGACCATTTTCAAGCCTTTGATAAATTACAGAGGGATTTCTTGGCCTTGGCCTTGCTGCCGCCACATTGCAAAAGGCCAAGAAAGATCGTAAAAAAGCATCCAAGCCAGCGAATTCCGTCCCGAAATACGAGATCGGTTCGCAGTAAAAATATATCGTTTGGAAAAAAAAAATGAGATGTCATTCAGTAGGCCTATGTTTGAAGTTTAAGGACAAATTCCGGTCAAGTTGCAGGAATTCAATATTCAACGACTAACCGCGGCCCGCACCAAAACTTTTTGTTGATCGTTATTCCATCGCCAAGCTCCAGCTGACTCAGCGCCTATGATCGATTTCTTCCACGAAAAAAAATTAAATCGGAAATAGCCACTACAATCCAAACTGAGATCCTGTTATGATCAGCGAGGATGGGACCCACGATCACTTCGTTACAGTATACATATGTCAGTGCTTACCCGGAGTTTACTGCGCCCAAATAAATTCATGATCATACCCGAATTCTGCTGGATTTTGCCTTGGAGGAAGCATACTATGTGCTCTTTCACATTGTAGGTGATTGCTACCCAAGGGGTGAAGAAGATCGCGACAACGGTAGCCTGTCGTCCGATGAATTTTAGTTTGCCGTATTCAGAGCCAACGGGGATCTACGTCAATCATCATCAAGGTTGGCTCCAGGTCAACTCCAGGTAAAGGCTTAAAAGGTGATTACCTAATTATCTACCTGCTGATTTGATTAGATGTAAGGCTCACACAATTATAAGTACTCGATGTACCACTGGCACTCTGGTCCACTCTGGTCTACTCAAGTACCACTAGCCATCCCTTCGTTTCCAAAATGACAGAAAAAAGAGTCGTTGTCCTCATTTCTGGCTCAGGTACTTCAGCTCGAGGGCAGTGGAGATTCGAAGAATAATACTTAACCTGCAGGCAGCAATTTGCAAGCGCTCATTAATGCTCAAAACACACCTTCTCTTCCTAACGCCCGTATCGTCCGCGTTTTCTCCAACCGCAAGGCTGCTTTCGGCTTGACACGCGCTGCGCAAGCGACTCCCCCAATCCCGACAGCGTATCTCGCTCTGCAACCCTACCTCAAATCGCACCCCGGAAAGACCAGAGATGACTACGACGCTGAAGTCGCGCGAATTTTATTAGCGGATAATCCTGATCTAATCATTCTTGCGGGGTGGATGCATATCCTCGGGGACGGGTTCCTGGAGCTCACGGATGGGCGGAAGCCTCTAAACGAGGGCGAGCCAACTCGGGGAGTGGTTCCTGTAATCAACTTGCACCCAGCACTACCTGGCGCGTTTGATGGAGCTAACGCCATTGAAAGGGCGCATGAGGCGTTCCAAAAGGGCGAGATTACGCGGGCAGGAGTGATGGTACACCGGGTGGTCAAAGATGTTGACCGCGGCGAGCCGTTAGTTGTGAAGGAGGTGCCGCTGGAGAAGGGAGATTCACTTGAAGCATTCGAGGAAAGAGTCCACGAAACAGAACATGAGATTATTGTACAAGGGGCGGCAAAAGTGTTAGCTGAAAGTAAATAAAGTGAGTCATCCGACTATCACCAGTACGTTTCCAATGACGAGTATTGCGTCAGATGTAATTAGTATCATTTGTATCATGGTGCGCTGAGGAATCCACGTCCACCGATCGCATTGGAAATTTCCCCATGCTGTTCGACACGATGGTATGGCGCCTTCAGATCCGTTGGTTTCATTTGACCCCACGTGCAAGCGATGGCTCAATGCCCTGAGTGTTTCACTTGTCCAAATCATACAGGTAACCGTACGCTACAGATAGGGTAAGTATACCGAGTATTGCGGGTTGACAGTGTGACGATTTAGACGAGCACGTAAACCTAGATATCTACAATTATGGAATTTTGAAAGCACCCTAATTTGGTACCTGGAATGGACTTTTCATCACGAGAAGCTTCACCTCTTACTCTAGAACCCTGCACCCTGTCAATCTAATAGTTAGGACCATTTTTTTGTTTCATGGCTTTTTGTCAATTAGTCATACCTTTTTTCTTAAATAGTTTATATAATATTATGACGCGGATCCGGCCACCAAGCTCAAGACTGGCGGTGAACCGTACGCGCCGCCCAAGTTCATCTGGGCAAAGAAAGCGTGTTGCAAGATGGGTGTGGTTACTTACCACTCCGGGATTTTACAGTGTCTGTGGAAAACTGAGGGTCGCGAACACATTTGAGTTATAACCCATTAAGCCCCTCCTGATAAGATGAAAGTAAAGACAGAGCTATTGTCATTAGGTTCCAAGTCGGAACCTGTAATCAGAGGGTCTTTGTCACTTTTTATAAGGATACGTCGTAAGAAGAGAAGACAATTCGTACATTTTTTTTAAAACGAGCTACACTTTGGTACTTCGGCTGTATCGCCCTAGCGATTCACCGTCCATTGGAAAGTTTTTATAATAGCGGTACTGAGTGGAGGTCGCAAGACGCCCAAATAGATGGAGAGTTTTAAAAAGACTTGGATTTGCAAAGGGAGACTGTTGAGTAGGAGCATGGACTAGCAAATTGTGTCATATACTTGTGTGTTCTCCGTCTTCCGTCCCTAAGTTCAAGTTCGTGTTGTCTGGTTGGTGCGACCGCTTGTGCCTGATTTTTATGCGTTTGGAGTTTATGTTGAACCTGAATCTCCCGTAGGTGAGAGATATCGAAGCCTCCTCTCGTGCTCCCCTTTACCTTGTATACGTGTTGATGGTTATAGAAATTGTAAATTAGCATCAATGCCTATGAGAAGAAGCTCAATATACCATGTTAATTTTGATAAATACCTCAAATATCGCGCGGTGTTTTCGACACTGCAGGCTACATGTTTCCATGTAAAGACCAGGAACACCTCAAATTGACCGTCTCAAATCAAGCCTGTTTGAAGGTTGGAGCTATTTTGGGACGTGGACAACAGCCGGGGAATGTGAAGGAGAACTCAGGAGGTTTGACTGTGTTGCAAGACGAAGAGGACCCCTCTTTCAGAATTTTTGTACCTCCTTTGTTTTTTGTGTTTTGTTCTATAGAGCAATGTGCGCGTAGATTTATGTGTATAATCATCAAATAGTTGATTTATGCGTCGCAAGTTGCATAAAATTGCTTAAAATACATTTAACGAGTTTAAAGTTCAGGCAATAAGCTGAAAAAGTAAAGTACATGCCATATTTAGTACTTGATTTGAACAAGTATATAGTTTGACGCTTTCCTGGGGTGTTTAAAGTCGTACAGAGCCAGCTGTGAGGCGGATAAAATGTTCATGAGCTAAATATTATGAATATCTGACTCGGACGACGGAAAACAAACCTTCGGAGGCAGCGCAGTCGGAGCCAGGTCGGAGCTGAGATCGAAACATTCCATCACGTGACACTTTGTTTGGTGGAAATTGGCGGTTCGCGCGTTGTTCAAAATATCAATCTCTGCGACACGCCCATCCCTCAGATAGCGATACCACATTTTTCGAGAAAATCATCCATATCGCCACACTCTTTAACATCTGATTGATATTTTTCTACCAAATAGGTCTACCCGCCCAACTTAGATCAGTAATATAGCAGAATCGGCAATACGTCCAGGGTTCACTCAGCTTTTCATTTGACGTGACAATCGCCTACTATTTCAGCCCACTACAGGAAAAAGCACTTTAAGGAATGTCTACCCTCGTACGTGGCGAGGATCGTGGCATGGATAAGGTTGGTCTTCATTTTACCAAGTACGCTGCCGTTAGTAATAACCAGGGGACAGATATGCTCTCTGCCAAAGGCGCTCTGTTCGAACTCGCCCACTTTGGCTCCTAGCGACGGCCTTTTTACTACATGCCTTCAAATTGACTCGTTTGATACCTCGCCTTTCTCGGTTTGTTATGTTCACGTCTTTGAAAATACGCAACCCCCAGGTCAACTTATGAACACAGGAACTGTTTTCCAATTTAATTCGAGATGAAACCGCGAGTTGTCAGCCTGTGCCGGATAGTTTCGATCAGGGCTATGTAATCGAAGTGAGTACTTGAGGGGTAAAATGTGCTGCGCCCTGCTTTTAATTTTACCGTCCACATAAGTGCCACACAGACATTAAAGAATCGGGTTCGAAATGGGATGATGGAGACATTGATGTATGTCTAAAGTTAATCCCTTCCCTGAACGTCCATGCGATCTGAGCCTGTATAGGAAATCTTAGTCATGTCACCCAAGCTCCCAGGTAGACTTTCAACTATTGCCGAAGAGTTGTGTAGTGAAGCCGATAGTGATACTCAGGTAAGCCCACTATATAGATATGCTTCGATACTGAACCCGATCAGAGGATTGCTATGTCCGACTTCGAGCTACTTGAACCAACTCCCCATCTTTGTAGAAAACGTGACACTGGGAGAATTTTTGTCCTAAAAAGTTTTAATTCCCGCGACCTACGAAATTCCTCTGAACAGACGATTCTTGGCATGCTTAGAACGCTAGATGCACCCTTCCTTCCCAGGGTATATTGGTCTTTTCGCGACAACGATATTTACCGTATGGTCATGGTAAGCATTATATATGCTAGCTGCTTTTATATACACCCCCATCTAATCTCCAGGAATATTATCCGAGACATAACCTTTCGGGCCAATTGGCCCGTTATGGGGTGTTGAGCTCAGCCCATGCCCTGTTCTATGCCTGCGAGATTGTAAGTTTTTCCACTGGTCAAATACTATTGTTCGCTGATGGATGTATAGGCGGAAGCTGTTTCTGCATTGCACGCCACTGGCATTGTGCACCGGAACATTAATCCCGAAAGCGTTTTGATCGATTCTGAAGGCCATGTAATCTTATCCGGTCTCGACCATGCTAGAATCGTTGAACCCTCAGGAAAAGTACAAGGAGTTATAGAAGTCGCACCTGAGACAAAGGGATATCAGGCACCCGAAGTCCTTCTGGGATGGGCTCATGATTTCACTGTAGATTGCTGGGGGTATGGACTCTTACTTCATTTCATGCTATCCAGTCTCGTAAGTAAAAACCATAGATGGCGTTTAGAAAATGGAGAGAGGCAATGCTCATCTATTTCTAGAACCCATTTCAGTTAGGTGGTGAAGATCGGACAAGTTTGGAGCGCAAAATCATTCATGATCCTATTGATCTACACGCTGCACTTCAGCCCCCGGCCCGGGACCTCATCGTGAAGGTGATTTCAATGACCACGACTCATGTTTTGTATGAGCTGATTGTGACGCATTCTCAAAGTGCCTAGAACGTAATCCAGCCATAAGATTGAACATTAACGCGATGGGGAAACATCCCTATTTCGTCAATGTGTAAGTACGGCTCGAAAGATTCTTAATTGTCAGCTGATTTGTCTCTAGTGATTGGGATAGCGTGGCAGCGAAACATATTCGAGGTTTGTCCTTCTCTTTTTGTTCCCTGGCCCATCCCTAAACAATATCCAGTCCCATGTTTTTCTGAGTCTAGCATGAACAAAAGTTCTTCTGTGAGTATGCAGGACCTCAGAAGCGGTTACCGCTCAGACGTAATGCATTTGGGACCTTTGTCCTGCAATCGAGAACCTAGGAAAGTCTTATCCACCAGTGATCTACCCAAAGTGTCTCCCCCCCTTAGAGGGATGGAAAATACTACTCAGAACCCGGATATATCTCAAGCTCTTCCACCGATCTTTAGGATGTCTTCCCTACTCGACGATCTTCCGAACTCTTCGAATGGAATACATGGACCGAAGCCATCATTCGAGACCACAATGCAAAATGTTTCGATTTGGAACAATGTCCCCTCTGATACCCGGACTATGGAAGTAAATTCTCGTGATCGTATGGCCCTTTTCTGGGAAGCGTTGGACTCAGAACGTCGCTCTGTATCTTCTGTGCCGTCTCTAGATTGTACTGATACTATGAACGCCCGACCCTACAAGTTGCGCAAAACTCGGTCGTCCATCTACCCCGACAAACGGCTTTCTACTCTCAGCACCCTTTCGTTGCAAGACAAATTACGTAAGAAATTGAAGTCGTCGAGCAGGCCATCTTTTACTCAGGAGACGCAAAAGCTACCAACTGTTCACTTCTCACAGGACATCAAACATACCGGGAGCGGAATTGGGTTTACCTATACAGTGCCCGCCGCGACTTTGTCCAAAGCTTCGTTCTGTTCGACGACGCCCCAGGGTTGCCATGGGATACTTTTCAGACGAATTTCTGGTTTGGGACTTGGATTACGATTTGGTGCCGGCAAGTCCAGAAAACATAAATTTGAGGGACGGTGCGCTCCGTCGAGCTTTATTTCGTCTCGCAATCAGGATGAAGACTACGACAGCCCTACGTTTATGCAAGACTTTGGAGGATCGAGCTGGAGTCTTGTGTTACCTGCTATGGGGCCCGCTAACCATGATGTCGGATTGCCAATGCTTACCACCGCCTCGGACTCCCCTATGACGGACGTCGGACCGCTTACTCCTGAAGGGATCGACTATGTCCCTTCACTAGCGAGGGAGAATAGCAAATTCGAGGACAAGGTAACTCACGAAGTTAAAAATGGCGATCCTGATACCACCCTACGTTTGGTTGCTTCACTGGGAATCCCACCATTACACTTTACAGTGGAAGATAATCTCATTTCAACGGCATGATCACTGGGTCAATTTCAATTTTAAGCAAGTCGGTCGCAGTCGTACGGTGAACGGTGGGAGGTGTTTTCTATGCCTTATATTTTAGATAGACTATGTATTAATTGTATCCATCGGAATAAATAGAGTAAACTCAATTACGCATCTCGTATCATATACCACCTTTCTTGTCCTGAAGTGGTTATATCCCCTTCCCTGAGGGAGACAATATCGAGGTGGATCCTGATGTGAGAGGACAAAAAACAAGGTGTTACGGTGTAAACACACTCTCGATTTTATACCGACATGTAAATTGATTAGAGCCTCGGTGGAAGGGACCTATTTGGATGCATGAATCGACTTGGATGGTTTCTAGTCTCAGTTTATACATATGTAGTTGACTATTTATCAGTGAAGTTGCTAATATAAAACACGGAAAATCTTGGAATATACAAGGATCGAGGTCCTTCATACACTTTCTCAACGTGTTGACAGAGAAAAAATCAAGCGCCCTTAATGATATCGGCCGCCTTTTCTGCAAGGGCATAAACAGTACTACATGTGGAAGAGAATAAGCCGTTGTCCTGTAAATAAAAATCATATACATACGTTTGCATGTGTGTAGCGAACTGGAGAGGGAGAGCCGACGCATCCACGATTCTCAAGTTACTGGTCCCGTAAACAATAAGGTCATCTCCGACTACTCCACCGTCGGCCTTAGGGAGCATGCTTGCAGTTCCCAGAGGATGCCACAATGTTCTGAGTAGAAATCGGCGTTAATGACAGAAGTACAAATCGTGAGAAAAATAACATACTGGACTGGTTGGGAGGGGTTAAAATATATAAATTAGATCTCTCAATCTGAGGTTCATTATTGAGTAAAATACGCACTGTACGTTTTTATCCATTTTCTGATCGCATCATCGTCTACTTCTGGCGCGGGTTGGACATACTCGATGTGATTTTTGCCAAGCTTCCCAGTAACCTGAGCCTTTCTCACAAACTTGACACCTTCTACCATGAGCTCCAAGTCAACTGGGGAAGCAGACGTGAGTGTGGAGTGTGGGTGTGACAGATCGGGACACATACTAGGATCAGCAAAATAATTGGGGTCTATAGCCGGCGGCGTGGTTGGAACAGCTGAGTTGATGTGCACGGACCCACGAGAATGAGGGTGCATCAAGGCAACGACGAGAGTGTTGTAATGTGTGTTGGGCTCAGGGGAGATTTCGCCAGGGTTACCAATAGGCATCCAGCAAGGGCAGTGAACAATCCTGCGTCATTGGATCAGAAATGCCACGTAAGCGGAAGGCATGGTGATGATGACTTACTCCACCTGAGCGTGTTTCGGGTCGTCGAACCATTTTCTTTGGAGGTTGAGTTGCTTGCTAACGCTGGTAGCTTGGCTCTCCCGGTCTGCCAGAGTTTTGGATAAATTTTCCCGAACGGTCCTGTTCATGAATTTGTCCGCGGGAAGCATGGCGTAACCGGCATAGACCGAACTAAACATTCCCTTCTTCTCTTTCGCACTGGAACTCGGTCAGGACCAGAGTATATCTATGAATAGATTAGCACAAACTATAATGATGCTTGTTCTTCAACGACCGCGGGGTCAGCGAGGACTTCATACGTCAGGGTTTCGTTCGTAACTTTTTGAATAATAGGGACATATGAATGATCCTGTGATCAAAATTAGTATCCTTCTCATAAAACACATTTAATGTTCATCAAACCTCTGTGGTGATATAAATTTAGAAAACGGGTATGTAAGTAGATGTACGACTTACGTAGATTCTCTCCGACTGAAGGCAGATCTATCACCGTCTTGATACCAAATCTCTCTAGTATCTTGGGGTTTCCGATTCCTGATAACTCAAGTAACTGAGGCGTCTGGAATGCACCTTGCCGTTGATATATAATTAAGGTACAATCTATAGTTGGAGTATTCGACTTACCGGCTGATAGAATAACCTCTCTTTTAGCGTTCACAACAAAGTCTTTCCCATCATGCTGAAACTGAGCTCCAGTAGCGGCAACCGGTGTCGCAGTTGAATCAAGAATGACTTTTGTGACATAAGCTCCAGTAAGAACATGCAAGTTAGACCTGGATTTGTTGGGCTCGTAGTAAGACTAAAATAACAACGTCAGTCACGCTAGCATTGATTAGCCAGATCTGACAACTGACAGTGACGGCAGAAGATCGTGTAACTGTTTTCGGATCAATAGCATTTGTTGCCGTGTACACGCCAGTGTTATCTCCACTGTTCTAAATGAGGCGGCAATAAGTTGAGTGGGTCGGGCTTGAAGCTTGAAGCCTCGCGGCCTTTGACTTACAGGATCTGGGTTATTTCTGATGCCCAGCCATTCCATAGTGTCAATGAATTCGTCATGGATATCAGGGTACCAAACGGGATAAGTCTTTTGAACTGGGCCTGTCGTTCCATGACGAGAAGCGTCAGGTTTAATCCGATACCTGTCGGCCACGGCCTGGGGAGGGGCCGTAAACGTCTCTGACTTTACAAGATTTGTTGAACACTGTGACCTGATACGCTGGTCTGGAGGGAGGGGGCACACCTTTTTCAAATAAGGAAGGAGGGTATCCCAATTCCATCCCTTGTTACCCAAATCTTGGAATGAATCATATTCTTCCGAGTTCCCTCTGTGACAAACATGTGAGTAGTGTCGGAATTGTCGTAAGGTAACAGCCATTACCGTGTCAATACCATGAAGTTGAGCTGATTTCAATCAATAAAGACACATGTGTTAAGAGAAGTAGAATGCGGCTCACGACGGACGTTCCACCAAGAGCCTTTCCTCTGGATCGGGGGTGAATACCGGTATGTAGGTGTCCAAACTACTCATACCTTGGAAGAAAGATCTTTCGGCCGTCCAAATTTTGTTGGGGTTCGCTGAAAAATGCCCAATCTACTGCAGGGTTTCCTAAAGCTCGGCCGACATAGCCTATGGACGTGCGTCAGCCAAATAGGCTAGGGGTGAAGGACAAGTCACTGAGATACCTGGAATATCAATCTCTGGCATACCGGTTACATGTTGACCGGCTTCAAGAACGCCCACGGTGACGTTCGGATCCTCAGATAGGCTATACGTGTGTTCGTTAGTACTGAACTCACATTGATGATTTTAACCTACCGAGCAGCGAGTGTCAAACCACCAACCCCTCCACCTAGAATCAGATGATCATAAGTAACAGAGGAAAACTCAGACGCATTTGTAGTAGACATTTATTTTCGAGACTGTTGGAGAGGAAGTTCGTATGGGCGAGAAGTCATGATAATATATGATTATATAGCACATGAAGCGAATACAGAATCCAGCTGAGGGCGTGTCGAGATCATCAGGGGTTCTAGTTTCCCGTTATGCCATGACCTCCAGGGCCCTGCAACAGAATATCGGTCAAGGAAGGTACTTGGTTGTGCTTCTTTTTGTTCGATTTCACTACATCAAGGACGGTGTTAGGCTTGAATGATGCACCCTGCCATTCGCTTCGACTTCTTTGAAATTGGTGGGGATAGATGTTGGATAGGTAATTTGCATCACGATACGCTTAAGCTGGTAGCCTTGGTCTCCATCGTCAACAAATTCAAGGATATCTAAGTTAACACGGAGTTATCTACGGTTTACAAGCCACTGACTTTGATTTTTAGGTACAGATATTCGCCATATGTACATTGTCATATGTCGATTTGTTCAAGTCGGTTCTTCTTCGGAGTGGTTAGGAATCAGAATGTATTGACAACTATTTGGTTTACTCGGTGGTTTCCCGTCAAGCCCGACTTTCTGCCTTGGTTGCTCGTCGACTTGTTCACCCTAAATTGCGTTTTGAATGACTCGAGTGGTTGCGCGATTGCTCGTTGCTAGAAAACATGTCTATAAATTTCAAGCTGTGATCGGGGTGATGTCTAGGGGATGCTATATGCCACAAGGGGTTGTGGGCCTATGGTCAACCCAGAGTTGAACTTGTTGAAGGATTTTGTGAACAGTCGTAATCGTGAGTAAACTGAATGTCAGGACCTCCACACTAAAGGATGCCCAGCTATCTTTCACTTATTCAATTCCGCCCTGAACCTCAGGTTGGTTTTGTCCCTCAATATTTCAATGCCGAACTCCTAAATTTAGAATACTCCCCGGTTGTCTGGATGCACAAAGTGGGTTTTTATGAACCGACATTCCCATGTGTTTCAAGCTGAAATCTTACATCACCTTTGGTCACTTCGGTTTTGTGCGAGGAGCACGCAAGAATTGTCTTAAACTACCATCCGAATCATTCGAAGGTTTTGGGATTTTTACCCTCAAATGGTTTATAAACGACTCAGATCTCGTCATACACAAAATATCAGCTCGCTCACGATAGAGGAAGAATAGATCCCGCAAGCCCATGGACATATTGTCCCTTGGAATGTCACTGACAAGATGTACATTCCGCTCCCCACGAGTTGCGGTGGTACATCAAGCCGAGAACAAGGTCGAAAGCACTTCAAACTTGAGGCACGCTTGATGATCAAGTTCTATGGCGATTTTGTAAACGGGGTTTTGTCAGACGTTCTGTTGAGCCGCGTGGTTCTTCGTATGTTAATCTTCCCCATCACCGGACTTCTTCGTGATCCAAAGCTAGTTCGGGCATGGTGCTCCTGCCGTGCATAAAATATCAAGCTTTCTGCACGGCCAGATAACCCTCAGGTTGTGATCAATAGCTATCGCCCAACCAGATAAATCATACATAGTAGTCTTGCTTCTGATCCCTATTGGGCTAAGCACTCGTATGTACCTGCCCACGATTCGGTTTCTATCACTAGGCCGGTCTAAATACGTGTAATCTGATCAATGATCACGACATCTCCATTTCACCGTGGATCGTTCGGGATCACGAAGCATCAACTCTGGACATCGAAGGATCTCCTCGCGATCATCGGGGATCACTGTTCCGAGATAACTTTGATTAGGTTGTAATTCTATGCACCTTTTCGATGCATCCACGCGTTGTCCCTCTTCAAACGAATTGTATGTGAGAGTTCAATACTCCGTCGGGACAGCCATGGTCAAGGATCCAATGCCGCCAGTCTGAAACCGACAAGGCTATCCCTTCGATTCGATGCCGTTTTGCTTTGGGGAACTAACCAGCTCTGAGAAAAAGCAGTCATTTTTAATGGAGTCTGGCTTATTTCTGCACATAGTGAACCAGTGTCTACGCAATTTGAAACCGAATAGCATAAGTACAGAATTCAGCACTAGTCTACCGAATTTTACTATTTCGAAGCTCAAAACGGCCGCCCTTGGACAAAAAAGCTATCACCGAAATCGTAGATGCTAAAAGTAACGTACTAGTTTGACTCATCGGGAGTTGCCTCTCTTACGATAGTAAAGATAGGTTTCAGTTCTTTCATTGACGCCGTTAAACGATTGTACGGCAGGCTGTCGCCGTTGACTTTGAAACCGGAAAGCTCGAGGTAAGAGCAGTACAACATACAGGTGGTCGGTCTGAAATCCTATTTTTAACACTAACCTTCGCCTCACACGTCTTTCACAATGTCCTACAATGACGGCACGTTGAAGGCAGTGTCATTCTAGGCCTAGTTACTCTCCACATATCATTTCAAAACTATACCCATTCTCAACCGAAGTTGCGATCCAGTGGGTCCATCCAAAGGTGACATTGTTCTAAATGTACGTACCAGATTCTTTATGGTCCAGGAAACGCGCATTGTTCCTTCAACATTCTAGCAACGGTGGAATACCCATCACTCGCTGCGGCAGCTAATCATCAAAGTTTATCCGTCTCACAAGTTGGAGTCCTCCATGAGGTTATCGTACTATCGCCATTCAAGGAATACGCACTTCCATTCTGATTCACAGAAACCAGAGGCTGATGAGAATACATCCTTTATCGGTCGCGCATCTTTCCATATTCTACGATGGAGTTTTTTGTTGTTACGATGGGATGTTTCGACCCTGATGGAAGTTGATGTACTATTTGAGCATTATACATCAGCTCTACAGTCGCCGGAGGCCTTCCAGGAGGTGTGAGAAATTCCACATTTGAAGCCCCTTCGGACTGGTCGCAGATTTCAAAGAGCTACTCCCATTAAGATCTTACATGTTCCGACTACTACACAGAGGGGGTATAATAATAGAAATTAAGCGACAATGAACGAAAATAGTATGTCTATGACTCCACGGAGGCTAACGGCGCCACACGGATGGCTAAATATCGTGATGGAATGGCGCTACTTTCATGGTGTGACCCTATTATGCGAGCCTATTTTAGTACTTTTTCTAGGAAGCAAAGGAAACGAGTCTCACGGAAAGTTCGTCTCTATGTAGTTGGTGTATTTTGTCAACTTGTATCACTGTTTGTGGACCAGTCATATGCCCCGGCTGCAATACGCTTCGGTTATGTCGTGTGTCGATACCACCACCACTCGAATTTTGGCCTGATGAACGCAATGCCATGGCATGTTCGTTGGTCGCCCGATTTTGGATCCGTGAATTAAGAGTGGCCATCAAGGTATTCGTGTATCTATATTCTTATGAGCTCACAGGAAAAATAATTTAGGCGCTCGGCTCACAATTTCGCAAGCATGTACGCCCTATCATAGAAACGTAAGTAAAAGCTTATTGGGAGTGGGAACAACCCACATTGTCGTGTGAAGACTAGTGTTTTGTTCGGCCAAAAAGAAAATAAGTTCTAGGAGGGCTGTCACGGTAGTAACTAAACCAGTTTCAACAGTCTGTTGGATAAGATTGTTGATGACACTTTTTGTGTGATGCCATTGCGTCTTTTTGCCAACTTTGCGTAACTGAAGGAACCCCTCAGCCCTGAGAAATTTGTAAGAGAAGAAGTACGCACTAGAACCAACATAGTCAGGGTGATGGTGATGTCACAGACGCAGCTGCCAGCAAGCCAAATCTAAAGATCGTCAGGTTTACTCGGGTCCTAATTTGGATGTTACATACCGATATGACAGTATTCAGTTCAGAGAATCGTTGAATGTCGTTGATTACGATTAGCTGACCGCCTGTGATTATCGAAGATATTGCCTGCATAGCTGCGCACTACATGGAATACCAAATTCAATAAGTCATCGTCACGAGGGGGTGAGGTGGCGGTCGTACCGCCAGAATGAAGACAATGACAACATTGAATATCATAGTAGTGGTTTTTGATCTATAGCTTTTCCTGAGACCCCAGATGCGGTGGGCGAAAAAGGCCTGAACGGGGAAGGAGACTGGGGGAGGGCAAAGTCAATAAAATGAAATCATGGATCCAATCTCAACGTACTGATTCCGCTGAAGATCGGTACTACGCAGAATGTCCACCCTGGGGAGATAACTGCGTTGATGTTTCCCCAATGTGTACAAAGGATCCGGAATCCCGAATGCATTGCTATCATTGTTTGTGCCGAATCAGCGATGTAAAGGCCATATACTAGAGAAAAGATCATCGTGTCAGCCTTAGGAAGAATCACTTGGCGTTTGAACAAACCCAGGCTTTTCAGTTTGATGCTATCCTTGAAGAACATCGTATAGTAGTCTGGAGATCATTTTCAATAAAAAAGTAGTAAAAGTGATGTCGGAGAACGTACAAACTTGTACAGTGAGAATCCCCCAGAGCAACCAATTGAGGCATACCCCTACAAGCTTCCGAAAATCGTCACAAGTCCGTCCAAGTGGGTAATGGAGAAATTACAACTTACAATCGGGCCGACACTGTTGGGTTTTAGTATTTAGTCCTGTGTTAATTGGACGGGTACAAGAAAGCTTACAGTAGGACGACTGGGGGTGGTGCAGCGGCCATGACGATCTAGGGAGTAAGAGGTGGGTGGATCGTGGCCGACAGCACTACACTGCTGACTTATAGAATCCGGCAGGTTTACATTGTATCACCTGTTCAACGACCAGAAGTTTACAGGAAGACGGTAGAATCTCCGTTAGGGAAAGACTCCAAAGTTTGGTATCTGTACATCACAGACGTATCAGTGATCCAGTAACTCGCTACCGACGTGAACTTCTACACCCAACCAACCTGACATGGGATGTGTAAACTATAATAGGGCTCCCACGTGTGTTCGCCATGATTGATCTGGAAGATCGAAACGTTGACGCTTGCCCTGTAGAGTAGAATCATAATTTTTTCGGAACGAAATGTAGGTTTTGGGAATCGGTCTGGTGTCAAAAACGTTAAAGTCGATCGAAAATCGGGCCCCTGAAGATGGCGACGTGTTTCCATGGGCTTGTAGTATGTGAAAATATGATTATTGTTACTCGGGGAGATGTAGAGCATCGCCGAGGGACTTATTGACTCCGTGTCGTCGGAGTAAGAGGCCAAGTTGCTTCGGATTCTACGCGACGGGCTTTAACCACGTGATCATTCCCAAGGGGTTGGAAATTTTGAACCAAAACAAACCATCGCAGTGTCGCGCATTGTTACACTTCTCAAGTATCCAAGATTCAAATGCTCTCTATCATTCGCGTTGCTCGACTCTCGGGTTTATCTTGCGCTGAAGAACTTCTTGGTTGGTTGTCCGATTAATGATTCCGTGGTTCTGGTCGCGGTGGTCGAGTAACTTGTGATTCTTCTCAGCGCGGAGGTTAGCAAGTTCAGTCGCGTCTGTCTGTCACTCAAGTTGTGGAAACGTGGCTAAGTCCATCAGTCTGTTCCACTCATGTCGCTTATGACAAGTTATGATGCCTGTATTCGTTTCAGGAGAGATCAAGTTCAGAGCCAATTGTGTCGTTTTTGAGCCGCGCTCCACTCTCCGAGCCGTTCTGCTATCAATTTCTGTTCGAAGAAATCTAGCCGATTGGGCCGTGTTAATCTAGCTTGATACCATCTAGAAATATCGCGCTCAAGTCAAAGGATGCTTTCAGAAGGACGTGTGATTCTGGTTGAATTCTTTTTATTTTCGTGGGTGAAAGGATGTATAAAAGCCATTGAACTTTCAGCATATCCCATAAATTTAGAATTGCTTCTAGATGACTCAATCACAGTTTGTGCTGGAGCCAATTGCCATCGTAAGCCCGCCTGTTGTCGGTTATATGCTGTGGGGTTTCTGACTTTTTTCCAGGTCGGCATATCTACCGAGTTTCCCGGTGGAGCCTCTCGTCCGAATCTCGACCACCACCATTTCTTTGAGTTTCTCTTGAACCATGGGCAGGCATATGAACAAATACCCAGAGACCGATTCAATATTGATGCGTCAGTATAATTCAAGCGTTTCTGTTCTTTAATGGATTAATGACGTTCTTATAGTTGGAAGGGTCGAAATGCGGGGCAGATTATCACAGACACAGGTTCCTTCTTGAAGAATACGGCGTTATTCGACCACGTGGAATTCGGTATAACTGCCACGGACGCGAAGACTATGGCCCTGAGTACACGCAAGTTAATCGAGCACTCATTTTTGGCCCTCCTAGACTCCGGTATTGACTACCGTGGGCGAAATGTTGGGAGTTATATGGCTGGTGTGGCCTTTGAGGCGACCACCATTGCCGATTCTGTGAGGGACAATATTTTTCTAGGTCGTGCCTGATCTCAAACCAGATCTAGGATGAGTTTGATGTCCATGGTTCTTTTGCCGGCTACCCCAGTATGATCGCGAATAAGGTCTCGTACCATCTGGACCTCCTTGGGCCATCTCTTCCGACGGACACCGCGTGCAGCTCTACATTGACAGCTTTCCATCTTGCCGTTCAGGCTCTGAGAGCCGGAGAATGCGAAGCTGCAGTGGTGGGGGGATGTCAACTAAATCATCGGTGAGTATACAGTGTTTTTTTTTGGATAGACTTCACTGATGTCATGTATATATAGCTTAGCTGATTTCATTCAGTACAGTCAAGGATCCGTTCTGTCACCTGACGGTAAATGTAAACCGTTTGATGCGTCTGCAAATGGGTAATTTAGTTCCTTTTATAGTACCGGGTTATGACTGATTGTGTTACATAGTTTTGCGAGGGGAGAAGGTGCCGCTGTTGTCGTTCTCAAACCACTACGGGATGCTTTACGGGACGGTGATCATATATATGCTTCCGTAAGTTTTATCAACCATATCGATCCAGACCTAGTTCTTGATAGTGTTAATCAGGTACTGGGAACTGGTATAAATTCTTCTGGTGCTGCAGCTCCTGTCAGCGCTCCCGTTGCCGAGGCACAAGCCGATGCCATGGTCCGCGCTTACAAGGGTACGGGAAGGCATCCATCCGAAGTCGACTTTGTCGAATTACACGCGACTGGGACAGCTGCAGGCGATCCAATTGAAGCAAATTGGGTGGGAGAACGATTCCTAAGAGAAGATGATCTCTTGATTGGAAGTGTCAAGGGCAATATTGGGTAAGAGCCGGCTATCATAAAATCTATATCGATGGCTTAAAATATATTTGACAGTCATCTTGAAATAACAGCGTTCCTCGCATCGTTATCGAAAGTTTGCTCTATCTTCGAAACAGGATATATTCCTCCCAATGTCAATCTGCGAAACTTAAACCCTGCGATCGCATGGGATCGTTATCGCCTTCGAGTACCCACCGAACCCACTAAACTCCCAGCTCGGCATTCATCAGGACGCTCGCTGATTTCTATGACAAGCTCTGGGATTGGAGGGTCTAATGGTCATGCAGTTATTGAGGGACCACCCGTGAAGTTTGCACTGACTCAAAAGACAACGATACGGCCAATATTATATGTAGTAGGAGGGCTTTCTCCACGCAGCGCGTCGCTAGTTGCATCAGATCTTGCGGATGCTGTTATCCAAGGTGAAGCCCACCGTCTTGACCTGGCATCGATTTACGGAAGACGCTCGCGCCAGATGACGTGGCGAACTTTCGCAGTCTGGTCACCCGAGAAGCCTACGCTAGAATTTCCATCTCCAATATTAACACCGCGCTCCAAGCCGCCCGTCGTATTCGTGTTTTCTGGGCAGGGACCCCAGCACTTTGACAGCAAGTCATGACATTTTTGTTCGAGTCGTCTCATTAACTCCAGGTTTTAGTGGGACGCCAACTTTTCAAGCATTATCCAACATTTAAAGAATCGGTTGAGAGAATGGACTCTCAGTACCAGTCAACTACTGGACACTCCTTGATAAGACGACTCGGATTATTTGACGACGTTCAAGATTACGAAGCACTCGGTGAAATCTGGCCGATTTCCGCTATTCTTCCCGCTCTCGCTATGGTGCAAATGGCCCTATATGATTTATTACAGAGCATTGGAGTCAGGCCTGATATTGTAGTTGGCCATTCGGCCGGGGAGACGGCGGTGCTATACGCTTCAGGAGCTTTTTCTCAAGAAATGGCTTTGGAAATAGCTATTGCTCGCGGAATCGCTATGACTCACGTACAAGAAACGTCAAACGGGACGATGGCTGCATTTAGTTGCGGGGTTGACGACGCCCAACCAATCATCGACGCGGTACTGGTTGACAGTTCCGCCGGGATCCTTGATATCGCGTGTTACAATTCCGAAAAAGCCCTGACGCTCTCTGGGGATGAGGCCCTTATCAATAAAGCCGTAGAGATGGCGACCGCCCAAGGAATTCTAGCGCGCAAGCTTCGGACCCGTGTACCTGTTCATTCACGCCTTATGGAATTATGTCACAATGACTACCAGACACGAATAGACGATATTTTCTCTCGTTATCACGGGAACTACACACCTACAACTCGTACATTCTCATGCGTAACAGGCGAGGAATGGAAAGGTGCGTTTGGGCCCGAATATTTGTGGCACAACGCTGTCCAGCCTGTACTGTTTTCACGATCCATTTCTGCGATTCTTCAAGAGGCACCGTCAGCTATATTCATTGAAGTATCTCCCCATCCCGTCCTTTCATCTTACCTTTCCGAGCTCGGCGCTGGTGCTCAATCTATTGTGGGCCCCATGAAAAGAACAAAGAAAATGCATACCTTCCATGAGTCTACTATCTTTTTGGAGGCCATAGGACGTATTGCGCAGCTTGGATACAACAATATATCATTCCCTACGTTGCACGGGAATGACCAACCTAATTTCAACATATCTACCCCTCCTTACCGATTCGCTCCCAAGCTCATCCCATATTACCCAGAGTCATCTCAAATGGTCGCAAAATATTTGCGCAATCGTATCGGGCCGTTAAACTACGCTGACTTAAAGTTCAATACTGCGACACACCCAGAATTAGCAGAGCACGTCATACGCGGTGAGGCAATTATGCCTGCAGCTGGATTTATCGAAATGGTACAGCCTTTTTTACGGGATCTTGGTGTACGGTTACTTATTGATTCTTTATTAGGCCTTTGAACACGGTGCCCAATTCATATGGAACATCAAGTTCAACTCAATGATGCCTATCTTAGCTGACAAACGGCTGAGTGTTGAATTCTTACAAAATAAAAAACATTGGAGTATTACGTCTGCGTCCACAGAGCTAACTTTTGTTAGGAGTCGGGTACGTTCACCCCACTTTAATCGTATATTTTTACTTACCGGGCGGCAGGCTGCTCGCGTTCATGTTGACGGATACATGTCATCGACTTTCTCCGACAGTATGAACAGTTCAATAAACTTGGACGCTATCCGAAGCCGCTGTGAGGAAATAAACGTCAAACGTATGTTCGTCAGTATTGATTCTTTGTACACTCCATAATAGCCTGCTCTTAGATTTTTATGAAACTTTGTCATATTTTGCACAATATGGTCCTACTTTTCAACGTGTTGTTGGATGTTATATCGGAGATGGTGAAGCTCTTGCGGTGATCAAGTGTGCAAGTCCCGATCTTCCGAAGTATGTTGGCTTCGTTCTTGTGTCTACTTTCTATTTTTCTAATTATTTGTTATTATAGCTTGGGCGATTACATCTTACACCCTGCTATGCTTGATGCATGTTTCCACATCATGGTACATCCAGCACTCACCGCAAATGCCGATCGAAATTACTATTACCTGCCCGCCGGAGTAAATTCGGTAGTACTACATGATCCGAGCTTCGTGAAATCGGCTGCTCCCGAGTTCCTTTTCAGCTATGTCAAGTTCCAGGAATGGCTCCCTGGTAAGTTCCTGCTTGATTGACATATATTGCTAGTCACTGACACTATTCTTAGATAGCATCAGTTTTGACCTGGTTGTCTGCAATGATCAAGGCAGGCGGATATGCAGCTTCTTTGGATTTAAAGTGGCCCGTCATTCAATACGTCCCGACTTAACTGGAGCACGAAAATCCTATGATTTAATTTTCGAACCGATCATGGACCCTCTTCCAAAGTTGCAACAGACAGAACCCTTCGATTACAAAATACCCTCGCCATCCGAGTTTTTGGAGATATCACGATCTCAAGCGTCCTCTGGTCAACCTATCATACTTGCGTTCCGACTAGACGAAGCTCTCTCGTTCCCTGAGCTTCTCAGCGTGTTCAGGCGTGCTGGAAATGAAAAAATCTGGATCGTTGCATCCGAAGACCGAGACGGGTTTGCCGCACGTGGATTCTTTAGGGTCTGGACTCGAGAAACCTTCACGACAAATGCCCACCTGGTTATTTTCCACAAGACCTGGGCTGATAATGAAAAGGTCACATACGTCAGAAATCTTACTGCCCTTCCGGACACTGAGAAAGAGATATACGTGGACCGCGAAGGCGTCGTCCGTGCTCCACGAGCCACATCCTTCCCCGAGTTGACAAGTAAACCACACATCACCTCCCAGCTTCCAACTTTTCCTCCATCTAGTGGAGTTGTTGTATCAATCTCCTCGTTTACACCTGCACAGGGTGGGTTACAAGGATTCATCGGAACCGTGGCTGACGGAAAGGCCACCGAGTGGAAGAAGGGAACACGAGTTGTAGGGATCGCAAGTGCCAGCGCTCGTGATTCGGAAATTATTCATGAAGGACGGCTTATTTCTCTTGAGGATGGAGAGGATGGCGTAGATTTGGCAACCCTTGCTCTACCAATGGTTTTCACAGCACTTTCTATTGGTCTGGAAGCTATTCGGAATACCAAACGTCTAACATCTCAGAAGATTGTGATCACAGACAACGAAAGTCCATTTATCCAATCGTTCCTTTATTTATTAGAGGCATTTGGATTGTCCCCACTCTTAATCACGCCAGAGGTATCGGTTGAATCGCTATCTATCCTGCGATCTTCCAACATCGTAATCTCGGGGTCTTCTGACGAGGAGGATATCGATGTCTTAACGGGTGTTGTTTCTCACCCCTCAACTACTTTCTTTTGGAACGATTCTCACGAAAACGCGGCTTCCAAGGTCGAACAGAATCCTTGGTTGATTGGAGACTCGCTTGCGGAATTACGGAAGGTTCTCTATCTTGTTGCTCAAAAACGTCACCACTACACCCTCCCTGAGAACCCACTAATTATGACCAATACTCAGAGCCGCCCCCTTTTTGATAACCAAAAGGCGTACCTCCTCGTAGGCGGTATCGGTTCACTAGGTATTCATATTGCTCTGTGGATGTACAAGGTATGTAATATTATCTTTACTTTCAGCCCTAAAAATTACTTAATTTTCTATTCTAGAGGGGCGCACGTCATATTGTCCTGACTTCACGCTCTGGCAGAGATTCTCTCAAGAAGATTAACAACGTAATGGGACTTCGCATCCTTGGATACCTCGAAAATCGTAAAGATTTAAATATTCAATTTTGTGCCTGCGATGCTGCTTCCGAATCAGACACATCAAAACTAGTCGCCAGCATTACTTCGCCGTTAGGCGGATGTATCTTGATGTCTGTAGTGTTATCGGACAAATTACTCATTTCACACACTAAGGACACTTTCTGGGTGCCTTTCGCCTCAAAAGAAAAGGCATTCCATGTTCTCGAAAGCGTTATCAATATACCGGGCCTGGACTTCTTGGTCACATTATCATCTGCCGCAACGTTTGGAAGCTCGGGACAAACGAATTATGCTAGGTAAAACTTCTGTTTGTCACCGCTTCAATCACCTAAATTCTCATCGATTCTATCCTGCAGCGCAAATACGATAATGGATGCCTTGACAGCACCCTACCCAAATGCATTTTCTTTCATTGCCCCTGCAGTGTTGGACAGCACTACTTTCTCGCATGGGCCAGATCTCTTGCCAGATCCAAAATATTATCTCTGGCTGCCATGGTCTATGACAAGTGAAGGCAAGGGTTCTGCGCTCTCCAATACAGCCATAGTTAATAACATTAACAATAGAAATCTGTGCTGGCCTCGAAGACGGTATTCGCCGCTTGAAAGAGGGGCCTTTCTGGCTTTACGTTCCTGATTTACATTGGGAATCTGTCCAAAAACATTTCGGTTCGTCTGCAATTTACGACCATCTGGTCGAAGAACCCACCGAAGGGTCTGAAGAAATGACGCCTGTCGAATCGAAAGCATCGCTCAAGGATTTGGTCCTTAGCTTCTTAGATGTACCGGAGGACGATTTTTCCCCAGAAGTCCCATTCACTTCTTATGGGCTAGATTCTCTTTCAGCCGGCCGAATGTCGTATTCCCTCAAAAGCATAATTTCCATCACCCAGATGCAACTTCTTGCGGACATGAGCTTGCGGGACCTCGAGGCCCGCGTTGAAGAGATTGCACTCGTTAAAGAACCCGAAACTGACATCTCTCCAAATAACAAACACTTTTCCTGGGATGAATTGAACCAATCTGGTCAGACAGTCGTAAAGCTCGTTGACGGGGAAGGCTGTCCTTTGATCTTAATTCACGGCGTTGGCGGGAGCATTGTTCCATTCATACCTCTCCAACAACGTTTTACTACCCCTCTCTGGGCTATCCAGACAACCCCTGAGGTGCCTATCGATTCAATTGAAAAGATGGCTGAGTTTTATTTCTTGAGGATCAAGGAAGAACGCCCCCAAGGACCTTACCGTTTAGGAGGGTTCTCTGCTTCCAGTCTTGTAACATTCGAGATCGCGCGGCTACTACAGGCAAATGGAGACGAAATCGAAAGACTCATCATGGTGGACCATTTCCCGATGTTGTTTGCGTCACCCTTATTCCCCCTAGATGAAGAGACCGTGAGCACAGGTACCCCCAGCAAGAAGCTTCTTAACACAGCCCTGCTTTCGATGTATGATTCATATGCGAGGGACTCGTCTCTTATCGTCCGAAAGAGTGCCGAAGATTTAATGGATGCTCATTTAGGCAAACCTGTGCTAGAACGCACACAGAACTATTATAACGATTTCAGAACAACCGCTATGGCCGTAACAAAATATCTTCTAAATTTCGTTGATATTGAAAATTATACCTCCGAAACACAAAACATCGTGCGGCGGCGATTGGCTCAACGGATTGGGGAAGTCTCTTTTCCTATAACCGTGGTTGTTGCAGACAAAGGAATTAGATCTCCTACTTCCGGGCCGGAATGGCAAGACTTGGGGGTGAAACTATTCCTCCCTCGGGCCTCGGTTCTTTCTGTGAATTGTGGTCATTTCGACTTGTTCGAACATGATGGCGTAATTCAGCTATTGGAAAAGTCGACGACAGCATGAAGAATCAGATGATGCCAAACCTTTACAAGAAGACAGGCTACAGGTACATTATAAAACAAAGGGTATTTCGTTCAGAGGGTTGCATATGACGCGCATATATGGTGTACTTAGAACATTAGATCTTTTCCTTTCATTCAATTTTATTTCAGACCAATGATATGCACTCGGTGTTTTTAAATTTACCTCACTTGTTTGGGCCGACCCGATCCGGCGATTGCCATCAAAATGTACTAGCTCACTCGCAGACTCAGTTTACCCTTTGCTTTTACATAATGTCGTCAAACAATAAGAATAAACCAAATTCTCGGATCTCGACGACGAAATACGACCACTATATTCAGGCCAAGCTTCGGGTCCTCTTCGCTTGCACAGGTCGCCACAAGAGTCAGTAGCTGTAAACTTCCAGATGGGCTTACTTCCGTGAGAGACTCAAATTCTACCGGGGTTGGGTATGCTCCAAGACCATCGTTTTGAGGCGATGACTCTGGTCATTTATGGCGAACCTTGATAAAAAGCAGTCATCGCTACTGAACCTTGATGTCAACAGTCAAATCATGTTCTGGCCTTGAAGACTCTCCCAAGGTCTTTTGTGTACAATATAACTCCGATAGGTCGCTTACATTTTTGGATCTGTCTGGTTCTGGTCAATTGCCGTGGTAGCCGCGACGCCATGGAGCCCGAAGTCATGCGCGAACTCTATGTAAAGATAACATCATAACATCTGATGTTTCTCACACAACCTACTGCGAAATCCGGTCAGCCAGTAGAGGTCTTGATATTTGCAACAAGCCTATTAAGCTGGCAATCTCAGCCCTTCCCTACCATCTAAAGGATGTCTTCTAGCCGTCGCCTTCCCCCACCACCTCAAACCCAAAACTTGTCTTCATCAACTTTCCATACACCTCCACTAGATGGATCTCTGACTTTACCAGAAATCTACGATTGGCACTTGGAGAATACACCGAATCATCGTGTCTTCACGTTTGTCGCCGAGAATGGTACAATACGTGATATTTTGTGGCCCGAGGTTTCTACTGCTGTTCGCATCGGTGCGAGGATTTTGAGGGATCGGTTCTCATCACGGGCGAACTTGGGTAATACGCCGATTGTGGCCATATTAGCGCCGTCAGGTATGACTTTCTTTACTTTAATGGCTTGGACAACGTTGACCAGATCATGATTATTAGACACAATCTCATATTTCACCCTGATCATGGCAATTCTACGAGCTAATTGCATTGCATTTCCCGTATCACCCAGAAACTCGCCTGCTGCTATTGCACATTTAATTAACAAAGTTAATATCACACACATTCTCCTGGGTCAAGAACAATCAATGCTTGACCTCGCCAACGAGACATTCAAGATTTTGCAGTCGGAGTATCCTTCTACTGCTAAACCGGATGTTTTCCCTGTGCTTCTCTTCCATGATCTATACCTAGGACCAGACAATTCAGTCAATATGGACGATTTCCCAGTCACCAGGACCAATCCAGATGATGTCACAATTTATCTTCATTCTTCTGGTGAGAATCCTATCCTAACTGTCAAAATTCCGCCTAATTCGGCAATAGGATCAACCGCATTCCCGAAACCTATTCCGTGGACATGTCACCGAATTCTTCATCTGGGCTTAGCGCCCTACTTCGGAGGCCGTGATTTGACGGGTCGGGTTGTCGCCGGCCATACTATGCCAATGTTCCATGGTATGGGCGTATCACAGCTTGGTTGGACGGTAAGCAACTTTGGAACTAATCCTATTTTAAACATTCTTCATCTACAGTATTTAGTCTATGGTAGGTGTTATAGTAGGCACGTTTGAACCCAAGTATCCGGTTCCGGTCCCAACTCCAGATGCATTATTCAAGGCGGCCGTGGCCACAAACTGTGATATTATATATTGCGTCCCCACATTCATTGAGGTCCGTGTATCTCAGAATTCACTGTAAGGTTAACCTGATTAGTTTGCTTAGGCGTGGTCACGTAAACCGGACTACGTTAAGTGGCTGGCGAATCACGATGGTGTGGTTAGTAACAGATCTCAGCACGTTTGCTTAGTTCATAATATTATCTTTAGGTGTACGGTGGTGGGCCTTTGAACAAGGTTGCTGGAGATTATATGGCCTCTCAAGGCGTCTCCATCTTTGTCACGTATGGGTCGTAAGTTGGCAACAAGACCTTGCTGAGAACGCTTCAATGATGATTACCTAGGACAGAATGTGGTTTGCTAAGCCCTATACTTCCCAGTATGTCGTTTAAGATTTTGGGAAACCCCAAAAGTTAAAATATTATCTAGAAACTGCGGGTATCGATGATTGGGATTTTTTCCAATTCCCTGGAAGCGTACTCCCAGAGATGATACCACAAGGGGATGGAACGTTTGAGCTTGTTGTACTTGTAAGTCTCGAGATATCCTATTTTCTGAGGGAATTCTCAAGCCCTACGTAGCCGAATATATTTTGCTCGCCTGGTGTATTAAACACTAATGTTAGAGGTGTTGAAGGGTATGCGACTTCAGACCTTCTGGTCCCGCACCCCACCAAACCAAATTATTGGAGGGTACATGGGAGGACTGATGACCAAATCATGCATAGCACCGGTGAAAAAGTCCTTGACGTTTAGCATATCGTCTCTGTGTAATACTGACCTCAGACCTCATATCTAGACTAATCCTGGTCCATTAGGTGGGGTTCTATCTTGATGGTCTCAGAGTACGAAACTTACGTGTGTTACATAACAGAGAGCATGCTCAATCAGGATTCCCATGTATTGGCAGCGGTGATGTTCGGGAGAGGCTACTTCCAGGCTGGGGTCATTGTGGATCCAAAGCCTACTTTCAGATTTGACCCGTGTGATGAATATAAGTTGGCCGAATTCCGGAACAAAATCTGGTATATCTTTTTTCCCTTTGATATTTGTAACTTGAATATTATATTGAGAGAAATTGGATAGGCCTACAGTTCAGAAGATGAATGACTATGCTCCTCAGCACTCTCGACTTTTCAAAGAGGTGTGTACCTTTTAATTTAAACATAATATTCTTAATTAACAACAGGATCTCCGTTTCTCAGATGATCATAGTTGCAAGCCCGTCCAAACCTTTTCAATACACGGCGAAAAGTACCGCTCGTCGACAAGCAATTCTCAATGACTACAAACAGGAAATCGAGAAGCTCTATGAAACCGTGGATGAAAGTACAAGTACAAGTATCCCCCCTCCTCAAGAATGGGATTTCATTTCTACTCTTGAGTTCGTGCGAACGGTTGTAAACAAGGTGCTGGTACACCAGATTGGGGATAATGATGACCTATTCGAGCATGGGTGTGATAGGTAAGTTTCTTTTTTTCAAATTTCAATTAGGGTCTCTTGAACAGTTGTCCTAGTTTACAAGCTACGTGGATCCGGAATTCCCTTCTTCGAGCGCTTCGCGATTCTGCGCGACTCGATACCCGGAAGTCTGTTGAAAATTTTGTTTATGATCACCCATCGATAATTCGTTTATCTCGCTTTGTTGTGGACTGGGCATCTGGGGATTTGTCTGGCGACGGTGATGTCAGTAGAGAGGCGGTGATGCAGGCTATGGCAGATAAGTATTCCGGTAATTTCCCAGCCCATATTCCAGGGTCGGAGGCCACTGGCTCTCAGGGTGACGTCGTCCTTGTTACGGGAACAACCGGTGCTTTGGGCTGCTACCTCCTTGCGCAGCTTGTGGACAATCCAGAAGTCTCTCGCGTCTACGCCATTAATCGAATCCGGCGCAAAGGCCAATCATCTTTATTTGATGCGCAGAAATCTGCTCTGATTGATCGCGGCCTTGATCCTGAGGGTATTCTTGACTCTAAAAAGGTTCGTTTGTTGGAAGCAGATGTATCGGTATCTGGGTTTTCTCTCCCTACAGAAACCTATGATGAGGTAGGGTCCTAAAAAACAGTGGGTTTAATTTTCTAACTTAAATACAGTTACGATCATCGACGACACACATTATCCACAATGGTAATATATCAAAGTTTAGCAGGCCACGCGATTAACATAATTATCTTTCAGCGTGGCCTGTTGATTTTAATCTCGCTTTAGCTTCTTTCGAACCTAATGTCAGAGGGCTACGATATTTGATCGATTTGTCTCTGTCCTCCCCACATGCCAGGCCTCCTAAACTTCTATTCGCAAGTTCGATTGGGCTGTTCCAGAGTTTGTGTATTGCTCATTAGTCTATTCATCTTCTGACCTTTTTATTTACAGATCTTGTAGACGCAGCATCAACCGACATCATTTTAGAAACACCAATTGCAGCGTCAGTCGCTTCTGGTATTGGGTACACGGAATCTAAGTGGGTTTGCGAACAAATACTCCTAAAGTGTGGTGAAAAAACACCGCTGAAACCACTTGTGGTGCGTGTTGGACAGCTTTGTGGAGGACTCAATGGAGCGTGGAATACGAAAGAGTGGTTGCCTTCGATTGTCCACAGCGCGCGGATCGTCAACTGTTTACCAACGGACGACAAGGTAAAAACTCATCTTCTCGCAATAATTCTAAGCTCACTCTTCTCATAATTCAGGATGTCGCGTGGATCCCTGTTCATGCCGTCTCCCAGGCCCTTATTGACTTCCGCAAGGCCGAGGTGGCCGAATGCGACTTTGCACATTTGATACACCCGAAACCAGTTCCGTGGTCTCGTCTCGCTAGTGTTTTAGCTGATGACCTCAAGGTGCCTCTTGTCCCTATCGATGAATGGTTCCAAGCTCTTGAAGCACTATCGAAATCCACAACTGGGGAGTCGCAGGGCGATGGGACTTCTGTTGAACTACTGAGAGATGTCCCCGCGCTCCGTCTGCTCTCAGTTTATAGAGGTATGACTGCTGTTACGTCCAGGAGAGGCGACGCACTTGGGTACCCTAAACTTGATGCAACAAATACACTCAAGTATTCACCCACTCTTCGGAATGGGATGGTTCAGAGTCTTGGTGAAGAAGATGTTAAGGCTTGGCTTAGTTATTGGCGCCAGTCTCGCTTCTTGGCGTAATTATAAGTGATTTATAGGGTGCACCACTGGATTAAGCATAATTATCATCGAGATTAAAGTTAATAATTTATTTATGGGAAACAAGTGATACGTGACAAGGTCCTTCGATGGAAGATTGACTCGAGAAACTGTTGTCAGAAGGGAAAATCAGTTATACTGCCATCGGTACTGTCATAGTTTTCAATCAGGGTGATGTGGATTCTACGTCCACTTACGCTTCATACTTTTCTAATTCTTAGAGTGTTTTTGAGAGTTGGCTTCTTCGGAGTCGACCTCGTCAACCAAAAGGCTCTCTTGCACAATGACGGGAACTTAAAACTCAACCTTACGAGCCTGACCCGCCACGAATCTCTCAACTGTTGGAAAAATCGCAGATCGGGTGTTTAGATCCTAAACGACGCCCTCAACTTTGTAGAAGAAGAGGGTGGAGCAAAATTCGAAGTTAGTTATCTCAGTGCCGATTCCGAGTTCGAAGAATAAGAAGAAGGCCTTTCCTGATCGCTACTGAGCCTTTTTGATCTGTTCATGCCAATATTGCGGCTAACCCCGTGAATTTGATGGACCCCCATTCGGTTTGTTGGCCTTATTTGTCCGTGAGTTGGCTTTACATATATAATTGATGTTCCCAAACTTTCGAACTCGGGATGCCGTACTTAACAGCCCACACAAAACGGTAATCTCCAACGCCAGTTCGAAGCGGTGCTGGCTGTTGGTAATTTCATCGCTGTTTTCGGGGAAGTCGAATCTTCTTCACGTTTGGGTTGATCCAGGTTCTGCTTCCCACACTTTACACTTAGATTGGGTTTCACGGCCTCAAAGCCCATGGCGGAAAGCGACAAAGTCAATGTACACAGATATAGTTCTACTGATTCACACCATCATATACAGAAGAAACTGTGCCCGGGTTCGGAATGCCGAGGCCTGCGCCAGTGAGCTCGCGGTGCGGTGGCTTATGCCTGATTGTTTGGGAACCAGGAGAAATTGGACCCTCGATAATATCTCATATGCATTGACTTGATGATGATTCCCCGAAGTTCCTTAAATAATCCGCGCATACTACTTAAAAATGTGGGTGCTTAACTGAGAAACTGTTGCAGTGAATCCATCACGTTTATCTATGTTACCGGGACCAACACCACGATACCTTCCTATCTCAGTCAACAACGCTACTGGAGTCACTGAACACGGACCTCACTCCCATGCAATATGTCAGGACGACTTGGGCTGGATGTACAACTTAGCAGGAATGTCGCCGTGCTTAGTATCTTCCGGGGTTTTGGCAGCTTGTTATGGACCCAGTAAGTCAGAGAGAATATATCGAATATTGTACACACCACAGAGATATTTATGGAATATAGGTTGGGATATCCCACCCCTTAACCGCAGCAACCACTACACTCCACCAGACAGCACAACTGTTAATGACTGTTCATGGTCAGTCATAATTTATATTTCAAACATCGTAAATCAAAAATTTACTATATGTAGTTCGTGGTCGGCTTATAATTTGTTAAGTGCTTGTACAGCATGTCAGGGGTTCCCAGAATCTCTTCTTTCGTCTGTTCGCCGTTCACTACCCTCATAGTCCTGTGTTGACTCTGAAAATTGTTTAGCTGGGGATTGTACAAATTAAAGTGTCCCTCTCAATTATTGTCCAACTCGTGGGTTTCCTCTTCCCATCCTTCGCCCTCTGAGCAGACGTCAAGCAACTCGTCCTATCAATATACAGATTTTTCCCAGTGACCGTCTCACTCAACATTCCTATCCCATTCTGGGCGGCCACAGATCGTAGGTCACTGGCATCGTCCAATTTTGTCGACATAACGATCAAATCCTTGATAGCTTCCACATGGCCCGACCAAAAATTCAAGGTCACGACCGCGCATCTTCTCTTCAATCAGGGTAAGCTAATATGGCAGGCGACCTACTCAATTTTTGATAGAATTTCCCAAATCATGACAGGCCACGGCGATATTGTTCCTGGTCCGTTTCGGCCCCCTACAACTATACAGGCATCTCCGTTCGTGGGGGCTACTTTCATCTGTGGTGTTGTGATGGGTGTACTGGCGGCGATAGTGGTGGTGGTTGATATCGTGCTTTATTTGCGTTATCGTAAAGCGCGGCGCCGGGCCGAACATTTATTTTAAGTAGTCACCTTTGGAAATTGTATAATATGTAGGTGCAGCCTTATCTTCTATATCAAAACGCTTCCCAAAAATGACAATACTTTGAGTAAGTATCATGAATGATTTTATGGTCAAAAATTATGCATACATTGTATCAGCGGCACGTCCGGGTCATATATTCTTATCTTCATCGATCAGGTTTCTCATAGCTCATCAAACTATTCTGGATGCTGTGACACTGAATCATATTACTGAGATGATATCTTTTCGCAGCCAGCAGTCCCGGTCAATTTGCGAAGGGTACATTTAAGAGCCGAGTGACTGACGGCAAATTAACTACTCGTACTAACCTTCCTTCGAAGCCGATATCCTCACTAGCGTAACGGGTCGCACCAAGGCAACGTCGAATTACTCAAATAAAATCCACTACTTATACTCTTCATCCAAGCCACAGGCAACCATGGCGTCTAATAAAAGTGCGGGCTGTGGTGCTGAATTCTCTTGGGCAGACAATTCTCGAGATGTCTCTCCGTGTGATCTGGTTGGAAATTTATTTTCTGTGTTTGCAAGTGGTATGAGTCACTTCTTATATAACTAGAGGACGCCCTGATACTTGTGCAGATGGTGGTTGGAAAGCGCCCCCGCTAGACCCAGGCTTTCACTATACACCTCCAGAGGATGGGGAGACGATGTTTGGCCAATGCGCATGGTAAGTACTATATTCGGTGATACTGTCCACTTGTTGTGTTGATCTTGTGGGAACATCAGTAGCTGGGTTGCTTATAATTTGGTAAGTGCTTGTACAGCCTGTCAAGGATTGTCGGATGGTTCGTTTTTGAGGTTCGCATTTTCCTTGTCCAATTCTACCAGATTCACCAAACGATACTTTCTTGCTTTAGTTGGTCAGGATATTCAGCAAATTGTGGGTCTACAACGGAAATGTAAGGCGCGATCATGTTTTCATTTTCATCTTAACTTACTTTTCTAGTAGTTGTCTCCCCCCACAATCACTTCCTGATTCGGAGGACTTGGCGGTTCCGGCTTGGGCATCCACAAACCGTTCGTGTTTTACTTGTTTTAGTGCAAGTCCAACTTGAAATCATGACATTTGTGGTAGCGAAATCCTGGTACTTTCAACAGTTTAACGTCGCACAGGCCCGGGAAATCGCCGATCAAGGTACTTGTTGGATTATCGGCCAGCCAGAAGTACTAATTCTCCTCGATTGTAGGAAGCCCAGATCTTCTGCCCTCTGGTCACGGCAGAGATTCACCAACAGCCGCTATAGTTGGTATTATCGGAGGACTGGCTCTGGTTGTGTTGATTGGCATTGGGCTCTATCTGACAGCCCTCCTCAGACAGAATGGTCCTACATCTCCAGGTGAAGGCTTGCGTCGAAGGAATTAAGTATCCGTCTTTGTTATGTCCGAGAATCCGAGCGTGTTCGACACCCTGCTTTATAGTTTTAAAAAACACCTATTAGGTAGTGAATCAGTTGTTCAAAGTTCAAATAATATCTGTGGTGTATTTCAAATTCCGAGTTCGAAGTGATGAGAACCGGTCTATCTCAACCCGACTTCAGCCAATTTTTCGTGGTCGCACAGACGTTGCGGTGATTGCCCGTTCGGACCTTAAAATTCTTGGCTGTCTGAGCCTGAATCTCAACCGAACTGCCTTTTTGCCTTCTAGTACTTATGGTTTGGTTCCACAATGCTATCTTGACTGGGAATTGAATGAAATATGAGGGATATCTTTTAATTCTGCAAGTGATTTTGTTGAGTTGTCGTGGGAAATTTGCTATAGCCAGGGTCTATGTCATGTGCGACCTTGTTTAACCACTTAAATCTCGTTGCCGAACTCGTATTTGCCGTGCTTGCAACGGCCCCCTCAGTATATACTCGCCTCAAATGTTCCTTGACCGAATGAGCAAGGAACTCTCCAGTAATAGGTCCTCCCTGTCCTTCCCCACCAGCGAGAAACTCAGTGAGACGTATCAGATTAGATGACGACCCCTGTGGCCTATGAATATACATATCAGATACTTCTTCACTTCAGTTTCATGATAATCAAACGCGATCATGATATTGGGTAGTGGTTTATAGAGAAGCCAATGAGATAGCTTCCGGCGCCTGGAAAGCAAGAGAAAAGGGGGCACTGATCATCAGATCAAGTTTCAACGTCAACTTTCAAATTCACACGCAGACCTGTTTCCACCTTTTCCGACCACCACTGCCACCACAACTTCACTGTGGCGTATGGGGAAATTCCAGGATGGCTTCATCAATCCAAACATCAAATCCTATAATGCCTATTCAGACCGCTGGAATGCCTACGATCCTTTTTGAGTTGATTGAGTCCGAGTCCTTCTCTCCGATGTAGTCGTTCGTAACAGTCTACGTTGACTAAAAATATTTCGGCGAGACGTTGCCCTCATCTTCGATATCCTGGGTGCTCAGCGTTCTGGGTGGGGCCCAGGCCCAAGGAAAAGGGAATGGCTGGAGGTCCACCACCCACAATTCTAGATGAGCGGCAGGAGGGTTCAGGCTTCCGTCAAATACTTGGATCATGCGACACTCCTCCGGGAGTGATGAAATCATGGAAGTTCCTCTTCTGATACTCGAGATATCAATTGCTAGGAACACAATACAGCTCTTCCAGGATCTCGCCATCAATCTTGACAATAACCAAGACCCACTTAGACTTTGAGCAAGCTCACCATATCGATTCTTACCCATTTCGAGGAACGAGTTGCTTGCCTCCGCATTCGCATTCGCTATCGTTTATGTTATTGGAATTAGCGACATTGCCATCGCCACTCGCATTGCAAGACCCTGCTGCTGGTGCAGAGTTAGGTGACGGTCCTCGTACCAATGCAAGTTGCAGTAGCGATTTCAATTGGGCACGCAGCTCCGTTGGGACTTCGCCGTGCTTAATCGCTGCTGAAGTTTTGGGAGCTTGCAGTGGGAGTGGTGGGTACTGGACTCTTTCGTGTTATACTCCGTATTCATTGATTCCTAGATTGGGATCTGCCTAGCCTTCTTGACGGCATGGACTACGCGCCTCCGAATCTTACGACGGCCAATCCATGTTTTTGGTTGGTGAAAAGCAAAATATCTCCGTTTTACCTCACTCCCTGATCATTAGGTTCCTATACAGTTCGTGGTCGGCATACAATCTGTTGAGCGCTTGTTCAGCCTGTCAGGGATATGAGCATCGTATCTACGAGTCCGTTAGGTGCATCCCCGATCATACCCCTACTGACGATCCTTTTTTGAGTCAAGTTGGACCGCGTATCAGCTTATTTGTTCTCCCCTAGGACTTTCCGATGTGTACGATCCTATTTTCGTTACTCTTGGCCTGGATTTAACGTCACACGCAGTTATTTTCCTGAAAATATTTCATCTCATGTTCTCATCCCCTACTGGGCAACGCTGAATCGTATGCCAACACAAATTTATATCTATATATCACCTGACGCCACCCCGATTCCTCGTCTCAGCTTCGTTTTGGCCCAATTACCGATTTAACGTCATAGACGCGCGTCTTCGCGCCAGTCAAAGTACGGCATATCTATAAACTCATATAAGACTTTGGCGTGCCCATCATGTCTTCGAAATATAGACCTCAGCGATTCTGTCCCAAGAACTGCGAACTGGCAGAGTTTCATGATTCGGGAAGGTAGTTCCTCGACGGCTGGTGTGGTCATCGGCGTTATTGGTGTTATTGGCGGGTTGGCAGGAATTGTGTTTATGTTTGATATTGTACTCTATATGATCTACCGGAAAATGCGGGGTCATCCGGAGAACTACAATCATCAAGTATGTCATACTGTTTTTCAAAAGTGCCCTTCAGTGCATACAGAATTTATTTCTCAACGGATCCATGGCTGTATAAACATTTGCAGATCGCGCTCATCCCGCCACCATCCCGCAGACGAGCTCATGCGAGTCCTTCGCCTAACCCTCGAAGAGACACCGCCCTCCCAGACAGCAGACTCCAATATACACCCATTTATATATAGTCTTGTACAATAATTCGGATGTATACTGTAACATCCTGATCCAATGCAGTAACTACAACCAGAGGAGTCAGTCAAAGGTCAAGGCACAATGCATCAAGAATTCCCTCTTTGTTTCGCCCCTACACTGGCACCCCCGACTGAAGCCGACAGAAATACTTGTCCTGACCACACAGACAAAAGAAAAAAGCAGAATTTCAAGTATGGGGAATTGAACCCCCAAGCTGCCGCAAATCCCATGAAAATTAGCGACACTAGATCAGGAGGCAGCAATGTCAACCATTCATTATGTGCAGGGGACGGGAAAATAACCGACGTTCAAAGTCAGACGTTCTATCCACCAAAAGTAAAATGCGCTAACGATATCAGAACGAGAAGATCTATGAGGAGACAAACGGGGAAGATAAATTAATTCTCGATTAAAAAAACGCAAATGAAGGAATAAACAAGTAAATACCAATAAAAGTACGAACGTTGAAAAAAAACAAGGTAAGAAGGGATGTATATATATAACGCTATAATAACCAGAAAAACACCAAAATCACCAACACAGAAAAGAGAAAAAGAAGGGGGGGAGGGAGGGTGTGGGACAACCAGCAAAAACCCAACTACGGTGAACAAGAAGAAAAAAAGTCTCAAAAGTCTCAACGCGGAGCGGGAAGGGGGGGGAGAGAGGAGAGGGAAGAGGCGGGTAACAACTACTATAGTATCAGCATCAATCGCAAAATATCCACTGTACTTCTTTTTTTCGATCTTGTTATAGGGGATATAGGGGATATAAGGGTTATACGAGCTTTAAGTACGAGATACGCAAAAAAAAAGGAAAAAAAAATACGTGGTATACAGAGTCCGGTCGGAGTCGAGTTCGAGTCAGAGTATCTCTCTCTTTCTCTCTTTCCTTCTTTCCTTCTTTCTTTCTTCTTCTTTCTGGGTTCGAGGGGCCGGGGGCTGTGTACTGTAATGCATAATGCATAATGCGAGGATGCGGGGGGGGGGTTGGCACAGATGCAGGATACGGAATGCAAGATGCAAGATGCAGGGTGGAAAGCGAGAGCGACAGACGAAGAGAGAGAGAGAGGGAACGGATCTATAGTGATCTAGTGGGCGTAAAAGAGCGTGCGGCACGGCAGGACAAGCGGAGAGACGAAAAACGAGAGGGAGGGGGGTGTCTAGAGTCTTGAGAGAATCTAGAGGGTTGGACTATATTGTATGGTGTATGGTGTGTCGAATAGGGATAAGGAATATAGAGTATGCAATAATGAGCGTGGTTTTTTATCGAGAGGTTAAGGTCTGGTACGGAAAAGGAAAAGGAAAGTGGGACACTACCCAAGACGGGCGCGTATAAATAGAGGGGCCGCGACGGCAGAAAGGAGGTGGGTGTTGTACAAGCACAGCGATAACCAAAATCTACAATCAAAAAGCAGCAAAAAAAAAACTCACCAACACTCAAGGGATCAGCGCAAAACTCGACCGCGCGCTATAATACGTCCCCGACGCCATCGACTCCGCGTCCATCTCATCCTCCTCAACTCCCGCCACCCCAACCGCACCCACATCCGCCCCAGACGCAGATGCAGGCCCAGCACCAATACCCATCATCTGTCTCTGCACAGCGCCAGGGACGACCGTAGGCGTAGACGACGACGTCGACGTCGAAGACAACGCCGAGTCCGCCGTGCGTGGCGGCTTCAACGCACCCCTCCCCGTCCTCTCGCTCCGAGTCTGACTCTCACTCCGACTCCGACCTTGGCTGGGACTCAGACTCGGGCTCGGGCCCAGGCTCAGGCTAGTAACAGACCCAGACCCAGACCTAAAAGACCGCACAGAAGCAGGCGCGATCGACCGCGCCGACACAGCCCTATACACCGACAACGCCCTCCCCCCAGCCCCAGCCCCAGCAGGCACATACACCGACCCCATCGACGACATATACGTCGACCCGCCCGAACTATACCCCGACGACAACGACAACGACCCGCTGGATCCAGAAACGGATGGTGCTCGGCCAGTGCGTTCTGTACGCCCGGGGGCGACTTCCACACGCGCCCTACCACGCGCCTGGGCGTCCGCGCGCTGGAACCGCGCGGGCGGGGACGGCGGGCCCGGTTCGCCTACTCCTGGGTTGGAAGGTGCATACCACGAGGATGGCGGGGCGGGGGGCCTGACGAAAGGCAACGAGAGCGTCCAATCTTCATTGGGATCTTTCTTGGCGTTCGTTATTAGTGATGAGGTGGTGAGGTGGAGAGGCTTGGGTTTGCGTTTTGAAGTGCGTGTTTTGGGGGCGTTTGGGGCTGTGTAGGAGGATGGTGGGGAGGGGCGGCGGGTTCTGGAGGTGGTGGTGGTGCCGGGTGAGGAGGGGTTGGGGAGGGTGGTGATGGAGGGTAAGGAAGTGGTGCCGAGCCAGAGCGTCCATTCTTCAGGGAGGACAGGGTCCGCTTCTTCTTTCATCCCTTCACCTGCCCCTGCATCTGTACTGGCACCTTCATCCGAAGAGACCGGTGGCGGCGGCAAAGGCCTCGCAGGCGGAGGGTTTTGGGGACCCGGGCGCGAAGTCGACCCACGCCTCATCTTCTTGGTCTTCAACTCGACAGGCGTGGAAGTAGGACGGGCGGGCGGGCGGGAGACGACTTGGACGGAGGCTTTAGCGAAGGGGTCGTCCTGGCTGCGCGCGAAGGGGTGGTCTGCGAACTGCGGATAGGACTCGGAGGCGTATGTGGAGTTGGAGTCGGACGTGGAAGACGCAGAGGCGGGGCGCGGGCTGTCTGACGCAGAGGAGTTGGAGGTTGAGTGCGAGTGCGAGTGCGAGTGTGAGTTCCTTGAGGACGACGAGGATGTGTATGAGGATTGTATGAACGAGCCCGAAGGCGCCGGGTACAAATGGGACGAAGCCCCACTTGCACTCGCGGTGGACTGGACAGAAGAATGGAAGGATGCCCTGCTTGGTGACTTGGGGAATGATCCATACGAGGACGAGCCCACGCTCGAGGAGGTTTCGGAGTGCGAGTAGGCGGGGTATGGGAAGAAGGCGGCGGTGGGTGTAATGGGCGCATGGGACGAGGCGGAGGTCGAGACGGAGCAGCTGGGGGAAGGCGGGGGGTCCGTCAGCGAGGAGACGGGTCGCGAGAATACACTCCGCCGTGATGGCCTCTCCCTGTCCCGCCGTGCGAGCTGCTCTTCAAGGTCGAGCTGGGCACTAAGTCGCTTCTCGCGCGCCCGTCGCTCTTCAGAGAGTCTATTACGCTCGTATCGAGAGGCGAGCGGGACGTAGGGGACAAACTCTTCTTCTTCGACTGCGTCCTCTTCATCGTTGAAGTCGAAAAAGCCAGAGAGGAGGGTGGGGTGCGAGTACGGGTGGAGAACATGTGTAGAGTCGGGGTCTGGCTGTGATTGTGATTGCGATAGTGATTGTCGCGGTGGTTGCGATTGTGGCTGTGGTGCAAGTGTTTGTGCGGGTGGGTGTGGAGGAACGACAGTGGGTGCAGACGTGCAGTGGGTGGAATAAGTAAAATCGGGCGTCGCTGGGGGTGCAGTAGGTGCGGCGCGGAGGACGTGGCGTTTGATCTTGTCGAGTAAAAAACGGCCAGCGACCGCTGGCTTCCCCTTCTCCTCCCGCCGGGCACTTGCGCTCGTGCCCGTGCCCGTGCCCGTGCTCGTGCTAAAGTTCATGGAGAGCGAGGGGGATGTGGGGGAGGGGAAGAATGGGTGGAGTGGGGAAAAAGGGAACGGATTTTCAGTGGACGGGGCACCCGCACCCAGCTCGAGTTTTTCCTTGCCTGTTGCCTCTTCGGGTATGGGCGCGATGGTGGCGGCCACTAGCTCAGGGACGCAGGGATCAGATTCAGGTGGAAAAACCAGTCCTTCTTCTTCTAGGAGGAATGATTCGGAGAAGCGATCTGCGTCTAGTGCGAGAGCGACGAGATTGCCGAATTCTTGGAGCGAAAAGGGGGCAGACGCCATTAGTTTAGACGATTAGACGAGTAGGAGGAAATTTAAAACTTACAGGGGAGGGGATTACTTATAAAATAGAATGGCGAGTCCTCGAAATCGTGAGTGCGTTGAGAGGACAAGATGTCGATCACCGGGTCCGAGCGTGGCTTCTTTTTTCATTTGATTCATTTATGCCTCGATTCGGCATCATTCAACCGACGAACACGAGGAACAAATGCAACTTGAAGCCACCCGCCACAAGAACTGACAGCCGACGCCATTGCCTGAACTTTGCATGTCCATCGACATTTCGTCCATGCCTGTGTCGCTAGCCCAACAGTCTCTTCACAAGTCAACCCTGCCCTATCTCGTTATTTGGCCGTTGGTCTCGGGGACTCCTCTTATCTCGTCTCGACCGAGGGTCAGTGACCCACCGCGAGGCATAGAGCGACCGAACCCTGAAGCCCCTCTCCAGATCTGATGCCAGTCCCGTGAACATCCAGTATCCCCAGACCAGGCTCTATTCCCCCATCGACATACGGCTGCAGTCCCAATTCAACGACACCAGGCATGCTTCTTTTAATTTTCCATTCAGGCACAGTGTTTGCGTTTACCTTACGAGACTGACAAAACTGGACTGGGCTGGACTAGACAGCAATGATTGGGGTACTCTTCTTTTTTTCATTTACCTCGAGAACGTACGATACACACACACACGGGGGTGTCCAACGCACCCCCCATCCCCTCTCTCCTGTCCAAACACCACCCACCCAACCCCGGGGCACCCCAAATAGAACTCGAACCCTCACCCACTAATCGAAACGACGACGTCATGTGCATTCCTATCAATACCGCTAAGAATAGCCCGGCTTCGCCGAACGGTGTTATGACGACTAATTCCTTCTTGCTATTCTTCGATCACTCCAGGAAGGAGAATTTGCTCATGGGCATGTGACCGCGATCATCGACGAGGTCTGGGTAGTTGGCCCGGTTTTGTTGGCATAATGCCCAGGACTCTTGTCAAAATCACCACACAACCCAACACTCGCGCTAAAGAGAAAAACAGGACGGACCCAAGAACGAGAAGACGAATGTCGAATCGTTTCACCAAATAATCACCCAGACCCAGCGTGCGTAAACGTCGGAAACAAGAGAGGATACTCAAATACGCTCGGGTATGGTGTAACGGCTAACATTGCCGCCTTTCACGAATATAATTTCCGTATACTGAGCGCGGCAGCTCGGGGTTCGATTCCCCGTACCCGAATTCTCGAATTGGATAATCAATTTGATTCAATGTATTCCTTTTTTTTATTTTAATCAATGATATATTTTGCGACTTTGGATAGTATTTTTTTTATTCAGAATTATGAATACTGCTTTTATAAGAGAACAAAGCAGAGTCTTGGTATTTTTAGGTCCTGATGCTGAAGATCTGCAATAACCATATATTTCCAATGAGTGCTTTATTTTTAAGAGTTTAGTGCGTACCACATGGAAGATAAGACTGGTATCCTAAATAAGTTGGCTCCTTCTTTTAATGGGGGCTACAGGTCTGGATCATTTCCTTGCAACTAAGCCTTGCAGCACAAGGCAAAATCTGATATTGTTCATTTGTGGAGAGACAGGACCCCGGAATTTTCAATTACCTTTTGCAAGGATTTACGTTCCTACAGATTCAGGTAGTACACTGAGATAAGATGAGAATATCCGGCAGAAGCCGGTGGCTGACCCAGCATTTTGGAAAGTTCATTGTAGCAATTAATTGTAAAAAGCACGAGTACATGTAAAGACTTGTCTCTGAGTCAACGTCTCCAACTCAACCTGTTCCTTTTTTTTTCACTCCGCAACCGACGAAATCGGGAGGAGGGAAGTAGTAAAGAATTAGGTCGTTTCCATATTCAACATGGGGCATCTATCAACATTGTCGGTTTATTATTAGGCATTCTTTGAGCTGTGCCCCGAGGGTTCGGCCGTTTTGCACGAACCCAGGAGTTTGGGCGGTCGAACACCGGTCCGAAAACGAAAATGCAACCCATGCCTGCCCGCCAAAACCCTCCTAAGCGAGTTCTTTTTGGGTCTTGGGGACCCACAACTTCGACACGGCCGTGTGCGTGAGACACAATAAGTCGTATATAAAGGACGACGTGGTGCGGATGAGCCTCGATCGACCTTCGACTGTATTGACAACGAGTAATCATCACTCTCGATATTAGCGATGGTCTATCTCACGGCCCTAGTCGCCTTGGTTTTAGCTCCTCTGTGTATTGCATTGCCTGATGCAGTTGACTACGTCATTGCGGGTGGAGGTGCCACTGGACTACCGCTGGCAGTAAGGTTATCAGAGGATCCATCCAAGACCGTTGTTGTCCTGGAAGCAGGTGAAAGGTGCGGGTGTTTGAACTTTGGAATATGTGAGAAAATAATTCTATTTGAATTAGTGGCATTGGGAAGTACGACCTCGGTAGCTTTGAAATGATTCTATCCCTGCCCTCATCGCATACATCCTAGCCCAAATATTACGGACTTGCGTCTGAATCGTGGAAACTTTGGCACAGCCAACGATTGGCAGTTTGTCACCGTCCCACAAGCAGGCGCCGGTAATCGGGTTCAAGACCAGGTCCAAGCGCGAGTTTTAGGGTGACTTTCGTATTTGCCCTTTCTTTTTTATATACACTCTTACATCGCTCAGTGGTGGTTCAGCGATTAATTCGGGAATGTACCTTCGGTGAGTGCTACAGCCCATTTCACTTATCAAGCGCTTCTTTGCTCATCCCAGTAGTGGGAATAAGATAGAGTACGACGCTTTAGAGACTTTAGGTGCGACTGGCTGGAACTGGAACTCTATGTTTTCTGCAGTCAAAAAAGCGCGTCTCTTCACGTACGATTTCCATTTATATATCTCTGATCTAGCAACCCTATAGAGTGAACATTTCTTTCCACCTACTGTGGCAGAAATACAAGCCTTGGGCCTCACGTTCAACCGCGACTTTCATGGCTTTTCCGGTCCTGTAGCATTGTCAATTCAAGCACAGAATGTATCAAGGTACATATCCATTCTCTCTGTATCACACATTCCAGTAAAGTTGGTTCAATGCAGATTCTTCCCCGAGTTTGCTGTCCCGACGCTTCGTGCTCTCGGCCATGAAATCAATCCTGACCCCAATGGCGGAAATCATAATGGTGCTAGTTGGGACTTCCTGGTATAATATTTTGCGATCATTCGCAATTGTTAGCTTGACATTCGATATCCTCTAGACAGCCTTGCCTGATACAAGTACCAGATCATATGCCGTTTCTGGCTACTGTACGCCTCTTCCTATCCTTCCTCGGTACAAAATAACCTGTCTCCGATAGATTTGCCTGTTGCCAACCGCACCAACTTATTCGTCATGACGAATAGCCATGTATCAAGAATCCTGTGGGCTCCAGAGAAGACAAAAAGTGGCCTCCTAACTGCTACCGGAGTCGAATATCTGGATTTGAAGGAAGCTGGAGGTCCAAAATCTAAAATAATTGTGAGTTGCAGGTGGTTCTTAACTGAGATAAGTACAAATAATCTTCAACCCTCTAGAACGCCAAAAATGTCATTATCAGTGGGAGTGCGCTGAACACCCCAAAAATCTTAGAGCTCAGCGGAGTAGGTGACTCGAGCATACTACAAAGGTATTACCTAATTGAAAATTAACGTCACCGACGTGAATGCCACTCAGTGTTGGAATCGAGACGAGGATCGATCTCCCAGGTGTTGGGGCGAACTTATGCAACCGTGAGTCTTTATAACCTCATCTCAAAGCTTGTAAGTGAATTTCGTATGGGTGAAGAACCAATTACCAGTGCCTCATATCTTGTCAAAAATGGCACTGTTGATGGTACCTTCGTGAATTATTTTTGCCTTTTAAACAGCTAATCACATTGTCGAAGCTGGAAACGCGATCCGTTCAGCCATTATCAATGTCCAGCCCTTCAATAAATATCTGGATGCTATAGATCTTGAACGCTCGAGAAAGATGTTGTCTGGACCCCCGGCGGGACTATCGGAACCTCAGTTTAGGATCATGAAGAAAATGATTGAAACTACAGACGTCCCACAAATGGAATTTGCTTGGGTGCGCTTATAGTCTTACCATGTGAATCCTCAACTGAGCTTCTTATCCTGCAGAATATAGCGGCTGACTCAAATAATGTTTCAACTCTTACCTTTGATAGGATCATCCTCTTGAAACCACTCTCTCGTGGATTCGTGGTATACTCCCTACCTGTACTCGAAACATTGGGGGTTGCTGACATCGACCCCCCAGCATATCAATTCCACAAACCCGCTGGACCTTCCGATCGTTGACCCAAGATAGTATGTCCTTTGACCCATCTCCTGATCACAGCACTTATGCAAAAAAAGTTTAAATTCTCCTCATGACAAGGTATACGACCAGTCGTCGATAATTTTCCTTTGTGCTTTATTAAGAACCAACACTCTAGTTCGTCTTTGCAAAGGCTGTGGAATACACTCGAACAATCGTAAATACGGAACCCCTCAAGAGCATAATTGAAGGCACAATTTTCTAATCTCATACTAGATTTCGGTTGATTTATATTCATATAGGACCGGTCGTACCCGGGAGTTCCGTTCAAACGGAGGCTGACTTCTTGAACGATGTCAATACGCGATCCCAATCCGAGTAAACTATATCTCACCTTAGATTGTACCATAATCTTAACCATTAAACCACCAACAGACACCACTTCGTTGGCACATCAGCTATGACGCCTCGTTCACAAGGGGGTGTGGTCGACCCGTCTCTCGTCGTGGTAAAAATTTCAGCTTTACAACCCACGGCGAGGTTTGAACGTGTAGCTAATTGATCTGATTTAGTATGGGACCTCAAACGTTCGAGTAGCCGATCTATCGGTTATTGCGAACATCCCTGGAATACATACTGTTTCGCGTAAGTGATAACCTGATGAATGTCAGTGGTATAATCTTATGCTATTTTTAGTTGCGTATATGGTTGCTGAACGGGCAGCCGAAATCATCAAAGCTGATCGTTGAAGTGTAATACGTTCCTACTGAAATGAAATTTCTCAGTATTAGTACACTCCCACTTTAGCCGTTTATATATGAATTGAATTTAACGCTGTCGAGTGTGAGGATAAAGTGATAAAGATCAAGATAAATTAAGATGGGTAGTGGTAGATACAAATATCGAAATGTCCGACAACTATTCACGCCTGCCCCTTACAGTTTAGTTCTGCCTCCGCTGCCGTAGCTTCCTTGCCAAGGAGATCGACAATGATGGTGGGGTCAGTAAACTCCGTCACGCTGAGAATCTTGTCTCCCTCGAAGGTGAAGCTAAATTGGTATTCGTTCTTCCATCTGAATCCATGAGATGTCTTCCCATCAGCAGTAGTCTGTCTAACACGTTAATTGTCTTGATCGCGTAGGGAGATTGGAATACCAACGTAGAATTGAATCGCGTCCTTTCCTTCAACGATGTCTTCGGTTCGAGGCAATGAAATCTAGACCGTCCTTAGTAAACATTACGGCTGACTGGAATGAGGAAGAACCCTCACGTTAAAATTCTTGATCGGAGCACCCGCCAGTCGCACCAAGTACGGTTCCTTTCCGACAGGTTCATAGCCCAAGCTTGCGGGTCGAAGGCGACTGATGAAGTTGTCTGACATTAAAGGCCGCATTTTATCCACAGACAGGGTGTTTGTGTAGGTGATCCATGCGAAAGCAAGCTTAAGGTGGGTAGAGATGGCAACCATTGTAGACTCGAGCTCTGGAGGTCCTCGAAAACGCGCCGCCACGGTCTTTTGTAGCTTGAATACATAGCGCCCGACCCACTTTATGATGTATATCATTTGCGGCGACCTGAATAGAGATCGTTACCCAAAACGCACCGGGGATGGTCGTATGGAGCAATACGACTAGCTGGTGCTATCACGCGTAACGGCCCCGTGGGGTTTCGAGAATCAAGATGATGCATCCCCTTTGGCTGCTACTGCTCTTTCTGAACCATAAACTTATTCGACCATTGTTGTGTATTTTTGAGCGCTACAAAAATGAGGGGCTTTGCTGAATAGTAAAATGGATTGATAGTGATCTTTTTCGCTTCATTAATTCAATTGGCGAGGATCAGTGTTGTCCTGGATAAAGATCATATTATGAGGGATTCCAGGGGCTCTTGACGTCAAAAAATTTCCGTGAGTGTAAAATGTTGGAGAGGCTTATCGGAAATTAAGTGGCGATATCGTCTTGCTGTTGGGAGTACTTACGGGTTTGAAGGGGTCTGGATCGCGAGGATCTCGGTTATATACCATAGTCTGTAAGCGAGATAAATATCAAATAATTGAAAACGTAACAGGCACTCACCGAAAAAGGGAGGGAGCGGGAACTTAGAGGCGGTTACGTCGAAAGGAAGGTTTTGTTGGGATTCAATATCCTCCAGTTCAATAGTCATTGTGATTGGATACTCGAGTAGTATTGTCTTTTTGTTGGTGAGGCTGAATATATTTCGAGTTTAGCCAGAACGAATTGGATTATGAGGGGTTGGGTCAGCATAAATCTAATTTTAGCGGATAGTGGTCACGACTTTGTGAGACCCGATTAATGAATGTAAATTCCGTGTCATGGCGTTACATGGGAGAACCAACTCTTTCATTGAAGGATACAAAGAGCGCACGGTTTGCCTTAAAGGTTGTGAGGCTTCAAGCGTATTTTTTGTCCGACCTTGACCCCGTTACATCCTCCCATGAGAAACTGGAGTCAAAATACCGTGTGTATACTGCTCCTGGAAAAATTTTGGAGAGATATAATCTACGACCGATGCTTCGCAATTCAGAATTCATAAGGCCTTAGATATCGAGCTTCACGTCCTATCCGAAAGAAAAGAGCAAAGTTGTCATCAGGCGAGGTGTATTAATGTCAAGGTAGAGTCATTTTGTATTATGGTGATACGCGTTCTGTGTTCAGCGTCTGTCGGACCTTTTCAAATAGTTGGATTGCAGAAGGGTATTATCGAGCTAATTTCTTTGCGTCATTGTCCTATCACGAAGATGAAGTTTTTTTGGTACTGAAGGTAGTTGTGATGGCGACACAGGCGGAGAGGGCTCGAAGTAACCAGAGATAACAGAATGAGTCACACCATCATGACCGTCAAAAAACCCTGTGGACGAGGTGGTAATGAGTGGCAAATGAAAGCCCGAGGACAGAATTGAGCGAGTGGACGGTGGTCTCGAAAGCTTTGTGGGCGCGCGGGATGGCGGAGTGAGGTGCTGAGGGACAGACAAGGGTTTCGGAATTGAACACTTGGGCATTATATGAGCCTCAGCAGGCATGAACAATGGCACAGGAGCTTGTACGGAGTGCATCGAGTCTTCTTTTGCGAGGGTAATCAGCCCATGTTCGATATCTCTGACGGATTCATGGCTTGACTGACGCGATACGGAGAGCTTCATGGCGTCCTTCCGGTGCTCTTCCTGCAGCTTAAAACGTTGGCGGATTGCGAGGCCTCCTGCGACAAAGAGAATAGCTGCAAAAACTGCGAGGGGAATGACGTATGCTGCTGTGGCCACTGTTCTACGGGCTACGAGTAGATTTGGAACAGATGATGTAGTGGAGGGTGTGGCGGATCCACCCGCACTCAAGGGAATATGAAGAAGGGATCCAGGAGCAGATCCATTGGGCGATGGGGACGATGAATTGTTGACTGATGGTCTAGGTACTCCAGGTACTAATCCCATAGTAGGACTAATTTTATCGTCGGACTGGGTAGTATTTCCTTTCGTAGGCCTTGTGCTAAGTGGAGCCTGGGGCAAATCCGTGACAGGAAGATCACCTATGGTGGCCACGAACGATGTCGACGCTGTTTATGTTATTGTATTATTAGAACTTAGAAGTCCACTCATTTGGGTTTTGCCTTGGAACTTACGGATTAGTGAGAAATTCGCTGAGTCGTATTGCGAACCAAATTTGTCCTCCATCCGCAGAATGTATTTGCCTTGTGGTCGTGTTTTGGGGGCAACCCTGTAGAGGTGACTCGTTAGCTAAGCTCAGCGGGGTTTGACCGACAACCCGCAGAACTCTCACAGAGATATAGAATATGAAGTAGCACTTTGTGTGACGGGAGGCCAAATCGCCGAGCCGCAATCACCACTATTTTCTGGGCTGGCTGGGATTCCTGGCCTAATTGTTTCCATATCGTTACTCGAGGATCTGCAAAGGCGAAACGATGGCGAAAGAATTGGGCTCTCTGTGTTCCACTCTCCAATAATGCTGTCTCCAGGGCTGTACGAGTCGAGATCCTTGGGGCGGACCCAATCGACACTTTTCCTTTTGCTCTGGGCTTTCTTTGTGAAGAAGATGACAAGCAAAGCTAATGACCAGTTCATGATAAAGGATTATGAAAGAAAAACCGTCAAGGCGGGAATTTAAAGAAAGAAAAAGAGAAAAGAAGTGAGCGACCAGCGCTCGGTGAAAGAAGGAAGGAAAGGGTAGAAATGAGGCTGACAACCCTTGGCGCTACTTTTACTTCCAGCGCCAAACCAGCAGTCTCGATTGAAGGTCGAAGATGAAATACAGTCCATCAGTTTGTAGTGCTATTTCCAGTAATGTATATTTTTTCTTGATCGCTTCAGTGATAAACGTGCCATTGGCGACACTACGTTTCCTCAGACATATCAAAGAAAAGTCGTGCCCTTGACGGCATGCTTGAGTCGTCCCGCTGGAAATTCCAATACGATGGGCGGCAATCCTCATCTGCTAATGCTTGGGGGGTGCTCTCCCACTGTTCTTAGAATATCTGTGACTTGATTGGAGAGGCGAAATCTATTCTGTAGAGGTCCAAGACGTTCTCATTGTTGAGGGCCTTGATATACCATCCAAAGCCATCGCAGCTAGTTGTACCCTCTTCCAGGTAGTCAAGAATTAAGATAAACATCTGAGATCAATGAGTGTCGAGCATACCCTTTATTCGTGGAAGGGTGTTGACGCCATAGAGTCTATTTCCATCTTATTTTCCAAGGCTGACGGACCGCCTGAGACAATAACCCTTGCGGCGAATTTCGATAGTTGTTCACTAATAATGGCGATCAATACTGTCCCAGAGATCGAGAATTCTGTATATTGCACACCGCTTCCGATCCCTTAGCTTCTCCAGCATGGTGATCACCTCATCCTGATCTTCTACTAGAAGTTCTCCACCAGGCAAGCTCGCTGCGAGTTCCTTAGCCCTGATCACCGCGCTTTTGTAGTCGTTGGTCTTTATACGCGTATGAGCTATCTAGTGTAGGAATAGTTCACCATCAACATACGGCCTGAAGAAGAGCTTGCTTGGATTGTGGTGTAGCGGTACCCTCTGAGCTTTGGGTCAGTTGGATGATCGTAACAAGCTTGACGAGGAGGCTCTCGTATAAGCTAGTAGGAAGGGGATTTGTCGACATGTAGAACGGGTGATGGAAGAGGATGTCGCGTATTCCCACGTTCCTCCAGCCTTTACATCCTCCCGTCATATCGTTGATCGGCAGCTTCGAATAATTCACTTATTATTTTGAATGGGAAACCTCAGGTAATGCGAAGCCTTCGAGTAGTGTACTTAGTGAGCGGTAGTTGTCGCGTCGTTGTAGAGTTTCAAAGAGGGCCCGGTGGTGCTATTACTATCAATGTGAATTTCTAGTTCGGCCTGTCCTGCTGCACCTGCTCCGTGCGGTGACGAACCTTTGAACTTATCGATACCAATCGCAAACAACAAGAAACCCGAAATGAAGATAATATTCAGCCAAATGTGATGGGCCTCCCAAACTGGGCAAAATAACCACTGACTACCAGCAACCATGTTCAAATTCTTCCTTGTTCACGTTATCTGTACAGCTTTTACAACTAAACTGATTACTTCTTGGAGTGTACGTATTGCAGATATTATTCAACCTGACAGGGAGATTTCTACACATGCGTAGACATCGATGACTTACATTGTCCCTCGAACGTAACCATCGACTAGGATACAGGCACTAGAGGTAGACCTGAACTTGGAAACCGGGTCTCGATGCTGTGGTTCTACGAAACGGATTCATTTTGACTTGGCTTTGGGAATGAAGTAGAGTGAAAACTCATAGATCCTATGTCGTCTTTGTGGATCTCGCGGATTCTGTCGATTTGAACGCTGAGGTTGCCTGCACTTCGACTAAATGAGCCGCTGGAGATGTTATCTAAGTTCAAAGATATAGCATCGTTGGAAGCCCGGTTTTGGATTCGCGAGTTGAGTGTTGCCATTAACGAATTTGTATAGCTAATAGTGGTGAGTTCCCAGAGTACACAAATGACATATTGGATACCCACAGTTTAGCGAGCATATATGCCCTGTCAAAATACGTGAGAATAGGAAGACACTCATTATAGAAGTACCTACATTGTCGTGTGGAGGCTAGTGTCTTGTTCGACCAAGAAGAGTATTAGTTCGAGAAGAGCCGTCACGGTAGTGACTAAGCCTGTCTCAATGGTCTGTTGGATAACATTATTGATAACGCTCTTAGTGTGGCGCCACCGTGTCCTTTGCCTGGCTTTTCGCAACTTTGGAAACAATCTCAGATCTACGTACACGCATAGATTGATAACATTCTCACCAAAATCAGCATGGTAATGGTGATCGTTATGTCGCAGACGCAGCTGCCAACAAGCCAAATCTACAATTTAGCTTTATGTTGATAATTAGTGTTATATAATTGAAGATGGCGCACTGAGATCGCCGTATTGAGCTCAGAGAATCGTTGGATATCGTTGATTAAGATTAACTGGCCACCTGTAACGACGGCAGCTGTAGCTTGCATAAGTGCACACTAGATAGTAGCGGCGGATCAAAGGATTTTGTAGGGGGAGAAGATATGCCCTACCGCTACAATGAAGACAACTACAACATTAAGTACCTTGGAGGCGGAAGCTGGTTCATAGCTTTTCCTAAGACTCCATATCCGATATGCAAAGAATGCTTGAACTGGGAAAGAGACTGAGGTTCAAAATAAACCCTCGTTCAAAAATCGCATTTAGAGTAGAGACACTCTTTCACGTACTGATCCCACTGAAAACAGGCACCACACAAAATGTCCATCCAGGAAAAATAATGGCAGACACATTTCCCCAATGTGTACAGAGGATTCGAAATCCAGAGTGCATCGCGATCATGGTCTGGACTGAGTCAGCAGCATAAAGGCTGTAAACTTCAGAGAGAAGTGGTTAGGTCGAATAGCATTCCAACACTTCTCAACGAACCCAGAGCTCGTAGTTTCAAGCTATCTTTGAAAAACATTGTATAATAATCTGTATTGTTGTCAATGAGAAAGGAATAAATGGGCTAAACATCCATGACTTACAGACTTGCACTGTCAGGAACCCCCAGAAAAGCCAGTTGAGGCATACTCCCACAAGCTATCGAGGAATTGTTGATAGTTTGAGAGAGAGAAGCGGATTTGGACCTACAATTGGACCAACACTATTCGGCTTTGGTGATTAGCTTTCCCGATTGTCTCGAATTATGGGACTCACAGCAGGACAACCGGAGGTGGGGCAGCAGCCATGAGACTAAGAAGGGGGGGATCATGAATATACACCAAACTTCCAATATACCGAGTTCGGCGGCTCCAAGGCACGCACATCTATACGGTATAAACCGATAACGTACATGTACGTCCGCGGCGCTGGGTAAACCACCCCTATCTATAGTGAGATAAGTATGCGGCGTCGAAAAGGCTGGGAACATTGATGAAAGTGTTAGTGTGAAGCTGGCTCTGATCGAGGATATCATGAGGTTGACATGTTTTTCCGTCTCCACCCAAAGGTGTTGTTCTTTTCAACCTGTAGACAGGTCTGTCAAATTATTTCAAAGCATCCACAAGGCTCGGGATAAGAAACATGATTCCTACCGGAGATGCCCAAACACCACCCAGCCTAGGTGTCTTCTACTCGGTTCTGTTAAACGAAATGTCATTGTTTTGTGAGTACATACCACAGTTTGGAAAGTTTACTAAGACAGCGTGATGACATTTCGGCACTGGGATTAGCATGGTGGGAATGGTGCTGGTATCCCCGGACAGTTCCTGTTGGGAAACAGCCAAGATTCGTAATGCGTACTGACCGACTTCGCTACTTCAAAAAGCACGTGGTTCAAACTAAGGCAACTTGCGCTGTGTCTTCAGATCACTGTAGGAGCAATGGCAACGATACCGATCGAAAGCTCGCCTGCCCAGGCCTCTGCTTCCAGTACCACAACAGCATCATTGGGTCTTACTCTGGGCAAGACAGATTACACTGGGGAATTTAAGGCACATTTTCAGGCTTTTTCTAGTTTTTTGGTGGATTACCTTCCAGACAGTCTGTCATTTCACTTGCTGCATATAGTCACCCTGGTTGTCAACTAATGATAGTGGTCGGATAGAAACGTTCAGCCATCGGAGCCATGCACGGCACAAACTTTTACGGCTCACTAGAGTACAGTTTCTTGAGCTCTCGACTGATGTGTATGCCGAGGTCTGTCGGAGGGTTAATGAACCTGGAGGTAAGCCGTTAAAGTTTCCTCACTCCGAGTTCTCCTTCGATCCTTACTCTGAACCACCCTTTTAGTCAAGTATCTCCCAGCAAACCCATATTTCCATGAGAAGCGAAACGTTGCGCGGAAGAAACTCTCTACCATAACTGATCCTCGCATGCAGGACCTATGTGGTGATGTACGCCATGAGCTGATTCGTCGATACCCTGAATTCGACACGAGTGGGATCCATATGCTGCATGTGTCATTTGACGCACCCTTCCCCAAATAGTTTCAAGGAGTAGGGTGAGATAGTCAAGGGGGGAGGTGCTGAACCAGATTATGCACCTTATGGCTGCCCCTCGTTATGTAGGTTCTGGGAGCTCCGATGGAGTGTATTACCTCCACCCCGCGTTTTTATGAACGTCTCAGAACCACGGAAAGCAAGACCTGAAAAGTCAGGGTCGTACATGTAAGTATGGTGTAATGAATCATGACCAGGTCTCATGCTTGATTATGTGCGTTATATGTATACATAACTAATGGCATTAATTTCTAAGGAGTATCTGAACAGCTATGAGATGCCCTACCCTTCCTGCCAGTACCAGAAAATCGAGCGATGCCTTCGGTGCATTTATATGAAACAGCTTGAAGATCGTCTTCAAATGATATGAAAACCAAGAATTCAAGGACGAAGAAGTCGGCTGAGTCTACCCTGGAATTCCCCATATTCTTAATGGAACGTTGGTTTTCCTAACAACCAAATCGTATCGTGGATATAAAGAGAACCCCCAGTTCGGGCTCGGTATTCACAAATGCTGGTGGTTTCCCGTATTTTCCACACTTGAGAGTCGGGTTATTAGCTCATCCCCACTTTGTCAAATATCAAAGTCACAACCGTAATGCTAGTTACATCATTCGTTGCAATCTACCCCTAGACAATAATCAACGCGTCACGAGCCGTCATGATCACCGACTCGAAATTTCACCAATTTCAAATCTCAGATTCTCGACAATCCTCTCCTGCATCAACCACTTGAATTATACAACTCACGTTAATTCCTTCAAGCGATTTATTTTGTCAACCTGTGTACTACAAGGAAAATTCAACTATCATCTTTGGGTGGGTTGGACACTAGCAGGACCAAATGAATCATAGGTGGAGCATGGTTCTCCTAGTATGTGGAAAAATTAAGATTACCATTGTGGAAGATTCATACTACTATTTCACAGCTTACTTTTCTTTCTCTTGTTCCTAGAACCAGAATGCTGCAACTTGCACATAACTAACCTACAAATGAATTCAACTTGCCACAACAGGCTGTGGGCACCGGATCTCGATGGCTTACCGTCATTGTTGCATAGTTCTCCTTCCTCACCACTTCCAAAGAGACGCAGTCTCCAAAATCGTTCATGTGGTACTGCCAGGTGTCTTTTTTTTGACTGTGCACTCGGACGCACTGAAGATCCGTATCAACTTTGGTTCCTCTCCGAACCCTTCGCCAGCGGTTATCGACGTGCCTCCTTCGCAGTGTATGTGATATCAGGCTCCCCTATCAAACGCATCTGGCTATGTATGCGTTGTGCAATAACTGAGAGCTCGATATATATAGAACGAATACAGGCACCATGGATCCTGCTCCATTCGCACAGGTCGACACCAGCTCCACACCCCATGACCCGACCCTCCATAGCATAAGCCATGTGGCTGTACGTACATACTATTCAAAATGAAGATCGTTGTCAGGGGTCTAACCATACACGCCTACCTGTGAGCCTGAGCGTTGAACACCCGACGGTCTGAAATGGCCGCTACACCCCCTCACATATAAATGACCTCAAAGATCTTCGAACCGTTAGTCCTATGCACACCCGAATGTATTCAGCCTTCAAAGTCACGCTACTCGTGGTTTCCTTAAACCTCGTCTCTTTTGTACGCGGAGCCGATGTATGTAGTTGAATTATCCTCCTAGAGTCTATACTTTTTCTTACAATATTCTTATTCTAGCTTCGAGCTTGCGCCTCGCAAATTTCAAACCCTTTTTATGACCTTGTGTCGGAAAAGCAGATCAACGGTTATATCCAGTGCGAGTGCGTATTCGTGTAACTTCCTCCAAATAAGGTGGCTCATTTTCCCTTTTCCATAGTTATTCACGACCCAGTGAAGATGGAGGAACTTCTGGAAACTATTGCTTCTATGTATGCGCTCCTATATCAAACCAGGTCTATTCCAAGACTGACGTTCTTCAGTATCCAAACTATACCCTTACCCATTATCCCAACACACCCCTGCCAGTCGATAGCTCCGCCGACTGCCCCGTTACTATGCCACTAGCCAGTAACTATCTCATCAAGACCTCAACTGCTCTCCCTGGTAAGTGCGTCACTGCGATTTCCGGCTCAGATGGCAGTGCGGTGACGATACAGGTTTGCCCATTCAACATCCCACCTACCCCACTTCGCCCACACTAACTCCTCCACAGGACTGCGACTACCGTCACGGTAACCCAGGGCAGCGGTGGACCTTCCAAGGCTCCCAGATCCGCATGGGTAACCTCTGCATGGATGTCACAAACGGCAGCACGGCAAATGGTGCCCGGCTCCAAGTGTGGACTTGTTCCTCTGGGAATGCAAACCAGCAATTTGCACACAGTGGTGGGAACGTGTTGGATATTCCGACGGACCGCATTTCGTGGGCTGCGCATTCCGGAAAGTGTATAGATTTGACAGATGGGAGTGATGTGAATGGGAACCAGGTGAGTTCGCTTTTGACTCTATGGATTATTGGAATTGGCTAAGACCAAAATCGGTGTTGCAGATTCAGATGTGGGACTGCGGCGCGAGTAACCCGAACCAGGTATGTTTTAGACAATTGGAGCATTAGTGTATATTCACTGGGCGCTTGTAGGCCTGGACTATTGCCGTTACGAGGCCATGAATGAGTATTCACAGGTGGAATTAATGGGTGAAATGAGAAAAAAGTACCTTTTCCAGTCAGGATAGACCCATTTTTCGTTGTATTTCCAATCCATATTATCTTGCGAACATGTCCTGCTAATTGGTTTATCGACTCAATTCGGTATTCAACCCTACATATGTAAGTTCTGACAAGACAATCACATCCCGAACCTGTCTCCAAAAACGCTACGGCCCTTTTTATAACAATTCAGGTACAGGGAATTCCACCCAAGTGAGCAGGTTTTACGTATTTCCTGAGTCGCCACTCAATCCTCACCGGGGATGACGGTCCTGAATAACCTTCGTGCCTCAGCCTCATTATTATCTTGCGGGCGGTGCAGAACAACATTGAATGCGCGAGAGAGTATGACCCGTCGCGAATCGACGAAGTAGGTATCTTCGTTAGAAACCAATGAATAAAGTTTTCGGAGGCCATGTTCACGGATCATAGCAAGTAGCTCAGAGTCTGCGAGACCGTTCACCCTACGTTTATTACCGTTATTTTGTGTTAAGTATTGAGTCCCCCGGAACTCCTGGTGAAGGAGGAGAAGTAATAGACCAATGATGTTGGTTTCCAGAATCACAACAAGGAAGCCTTTGTCGATTATAGCAGCTTTGATAAACGAATCGAGAAGTCGGAAAACTGCATTGGATTTGAAAAGTAACTCGTCGCGTGGCTTAATTCTAGCTCATTCCAAGGCAAACAAAAAATCTCCCATTCCGGTGAATTTTGATCACTACACGCTGAAGTTGAGAATACCCCATCATCATGTAGGCTGTTTGAAACTTACGTGAGAAACGAAATCCTCCTGACGATCCTTGACATTAGTTTGACGAAGTATTCGTGTGTACTGAGGGCGCAATATTGGCAAATAGCATGCTGGGTGGATGTTCCATCTAAGGAAATTAATCGGTGAAAAGACCTCAAAGCACAGGTATATGAATCCGCTTCCAATTTTTCCGATCTATCTTCTGATTAGAATCAAGTATAAGCAACAATATTTGCCTCACTTGCCCGGCAAATTCTAAAACATCCACAGTGATATCCATCAGGAGCTCTTGCTCGTAAGGTCTGCGCCAATCCACTACCATTTCCATTATTGAGCGTATTCTCCAAAGCACAAGTTCTTTGTCTATTGACTTCCATATTTGTGCACGTCGGACTATGCGATCAGGCACAAAGGTTGTGAATACCAGCTCTGGACGGTTTGACCATAGGATATGAAACGGATGCTTGCATATTAAAACCAGCCCCCTATGTGGATTAGATAGTATCCGCAACAAAGAGTTGCACCCTGCATAGAGAGTCGATGTTCGAGAAAAATCCCCTGCATCCCTCTGTGCGAGAGGATCAGAGAAATTTGATACATATAGATGTAAAGGTAGTCCATGACGCCTCCTTCAAGGATAGCTTGACTAGCAAGGTCGCTCCTTGTTGCAAGGTGTTGCAAGAAGACAAGAATTAAATGGTATAGCCAGTGTTGCACATGGCCAGTCCGAGTTCTATAATTATTGAGCCAAATGCCTGACAGAACCAAAGATATTCTGTACTTTGTGGGACATGAGTTTGTGGAGAACGACAGATGGGCCAGGGCAATGGGCAGGCGAGTACCGAACAAAGTTCGGCAAAGGCACGTGATAGAGGCAGCACGTGATATAGAAACGAAACTAGTATTTCCAACATATCAGGGCAAAACAATATTAATTCGCAGTAGAGATACCGAGCGTTGATACATAAGAATAAGGCCTGTCAGGATAAGAGGTTAAAAGCCAACATGTAAAGATGAAAATGACCAGGATTGTTGAAAGAAAACTTCACGTGATCGGTTACCGATTTTTGGATTTTTGGCCCACCAGCAAAAAGGAATGACCTCGTTCTATAAATAGAACTCGGAAAAGGCTCCAGTGAATGGCTTTCCCACGCAGCAAGAGAGTTAGCATAAGCTTGTACAGGAACAGGAACCTTCTCCGTCTTTCGTGCAGAGTGCAGACTATAATATAATTAGGAGATAAGGACATGTTAATACGACAGGCTGACGTACTGGAGAGGGTCAAGTATGGCAGTTAGCTTGCACATGAATATTTTAATCTCGATGAAGGGCCATCCCAGTAAGTGCTCCATAAGTTTCTGTGTTTGGTAGCTCCCTATCTGAGCCAAAATCATGGTCAATGCGCATACCCTGACTGAGTCGAGGTACAAGTCACGCCTATTACTCCAAGTAAGATTAAGACACAAAATTGAATTAAACAACTGCCACACCTTGAGAGTTCCAAAATGTCCTCATACATTTGATCTGTTCCCCATATACGATCTGTATTTTGGTGGGGAAAATTTTCTGAGATAGCATCCACCCTCCGTCTTACAATAACGTGCTCAGCCCCACAAAGTGCGAACTTCCCGAGGGCGAGGATTGCTTTTCCAGATATTTCTCCCAAACCTGGAACCGTAGAGGAGGTCGTGGTGGTGTAATTGGAGGATAATGTTGAGTTAATTGCTGATATTGATCCAAGAGAAGATGTTGATACATTGTAAGAATACAATTGATCTTGAGTCTGGATGGTGCCCATTACAAATGAGGCAGGTACAGTTAGACTGTCCACGGTCAGGGCCAGGACCCGGCGGACCCGGTTCGGACCCGGGCCGGACCTGAGGGCCAAGGGCCAGGGCCAGCATTTGGGTGGACCGGCCCCATTTACGAGGGCCAGGGCCAGAGGGGTTGCTGGCCCGGCCCTCGGGTTGGCCCAGGGCCGGACCTGGCCCGACCCCCCATTCCAGTGGTGGTGAATTATGCCCAAAAATTTAGCTTTGGGATGAAGAATTTCCTGCTGTAGCTCTGACATTTGACATTCTCTTTATAATCTGTAAAATAGATCCATTGATTAGATTTACCCCTCAGTGGTGGACAGAACAAATTCTGACTGCATCTAAAAATATACCAGGAAACTGTATATTAGTATAATCACCAGTATTATGCCACAAAACCATATTATTCCATGCATCAACAGTGTTCAATCCAAGTATTAAGTACTTTCATTGCTCCCAACCTTGGAAAAAAAAAATACTATTTTTAGGCTGGTGGACCTGGCCGACCCAGGGTCGGCCTCAGACCGGACCGGACCTGGCTCTGACCCTCATTTGGGGGCCAGGTCCGTCAAATTGGTGGACTGGCCCTCGGGGCCAGGGCCAGGGCCAGGAAAAATACCCCGGACCTGGCCCGGCCCGGACTGTGGACAGTCTAGGTACAGTGGGCTGGAGAATTGAATTGGTTGTCAAGGGTGGTCTGAAGAAACTCACAATAAACCACAGGCAATGCACTGACTAATAGCCCTTATTGTATAACTGTGCAATAGTATCAGTGATTTTTTCACATGTCGTAGTAAATATCTTCTCTTCTTGATAGTTTCCACGGGTGCCAGGTTCTGCTGATTGGATAAATATACTCGAAGATGCATTATTGGTATTGGGAACCACAATAAATGTGCATCATGATTCAAGCGAGCACGGAACAAAGAGCTGGATCTGGGGTGAGGAGCTGACGTTACGAAGAAATCTGCCGAGTCTTTCCCAGCCACGGGTCAGAGAGATCCGATACACACAAATGTAGTAGGTAATTGGTTGCACCCCTTTGATGATGGCTTGAGTGCCATGAAGGGCAAAGTCATTCCTATTAGCTAGGCTCTGCAAGAAGATGATGATGGTACTAGGGGATGACCCTCCAGTGTGGCCAGAGATTTGGTATATATTGGACTGACAAGGTGACCCCACAAACAATTGCATACACCTTATTGCATGTGAGTATCACTTTACAACTTCCGGCAGCACAATATTTTCTTGAAGTTTCAAGGCACAGTGGCTTATATGTGCACAAGATGACTGGAGAGCCGAGGCCTGAGGATGGTGTTTTTGAAAAAGAAAAGTTTTTTGCAGTAGTAGCATCTCTCTTTGAGGATGACCTCAATGATACTTGGTGTGTTGAGACCCTAGCATGGTGGAACGAGCACATTTTTCTTGTTTCTCCATTGGCCATTCCAACTGTTTTACATGTGGGCGTGTTTTCAAACCAACCCTAGTACCCATTCTTTTCAAACAAACAGGCCCATCCAACAGTATCAGTGCCATCTTTGCCCAGCATCATAAATGTTTACTCTTCTTGATAGTCGCTACAGGTGCCAGGCTCTGACCAGTGACCACCGGGGAAATGGCCTCGAAGATGGGTTACCAGATGTTCACATTAGTGAGGTGAGTCCCGCGTAATGGGTGGCGTTTACATAAGTGCGTTTAAGAATAAGTGTAAATTTGGTAGACCAGCCCGCGCCCACAGCAGATCCATTTTGATGGTTAGAATCAATGCAATCTAATCCATGTCAAAGTCGGAAGTCTGATACAACTTGTCCGCCTCGCCGGTGGGTTTCTCGCAGCGTAGTACAACATTGAATGCTTGAGATAGAATGACCCTCTGTACACTGATAGAATAAAGATCATCACGAGGCACTGGAGGGTAATATTTCCGAAGGCCATGTTCACAGATCATTGCAAGAAATTCAAAGTCAATTGGGCTGTGCTTTATGGGCTCATCACCAGTATTTGGTGCAACATATTGAGTCCCTCGAAATTCCTGCTGAAGGAGCAGGAATAGTAGACCAAAAATGTTGGCTTTCAACATCACAATGAGTATGCCTTCATCAAGTCGTGCAGTTCTAATGAACAGGTCGGTGATCTGAAAAGCGTAATTGGCCTTGAAATAATGCTCATTGAATGGACGAAATTGTGGTTCCACCCAAGGTGAAATCAATATATCCCTTTCTAGCATGGTTGGGGTTCTGTAGTTTTGTGGTTCTTAGCCCATAATTGAGTGATCAGGTACAATAGCTTACATTAGGTGAGTAACTCGAAAAAATATTTGTGACATCAATTTAGCGAAGTATTCGGGTGTCCTCAGAGTGAAATACTTGTGAATAGCACATGGAACCAAAAATTGAGCATTGTCAATTACCCGGTGCAGTGCTCTCAAAGCTCGCACAAATATGACATTGTCCAAATTTTCTGACCTGCAGCCGTTTAATGATTTAATGACAAAATATATAACCAAATAACCACTACAGAAAGCTCACCCTGAAAATTCTAAAAGGTCCACCACAATGTCTACCGCAAGCTCCTGATCATACAGTCTGTGCCAGGTCATTACCATCTCCTTGATAGAGCGTATCCTCCAGAGGATGAGTTCATTCTCAAGTGTTTTCCATATCTCGGCGCGATGAATAATCCGATCACTGGTGGCAGGCGTGAAAGGCAACTCCGGAAGGTTCGGCCATAGGACATGAAACGGATGGCCACATAATAAACTTAACCCATTACAAGCATCGGAGAGGGTACACAGCAAAGAGTTACACCCTGAATAAAGGGTCGATGTTCTGTAGAAATCTGCAGGAAGACTTTCTGCATGAGGATCCAAGAAGTTTGACCAAGAAGTTTGACACATATAGGCATAGTAAATAGTCCATTACCCCGCCTTCAGCAATAGCTGCACTGGCAGTATCACCTTTTTTGGCTAGGACTTGCAAGAATACAATAAAAGGCTCTAGTGAGTGGATTTCCCACGTGGCAAGGGATCTTTTATATGCCTGTACCATAGTGGAGAGCTCGCCCATTTTGTGGGTTGAATACAACCTGCAACAGAATTAGGAAGAGGACACTAAATCTTTTCTGTGGGACTACGTACTTAAGGGGGTCGAGTATGTCGGTTAATAAGGATATGAATAAAGAAATCTCAATATAGGGCCATTTCACCAGATGCTCAGTAAGTTTGCATGTCTGGTAGGTCCCTATCTGGACCAGAATTATGGTAAAGGCGCGGATCCTGGTTGCATCATCATACATATTGAGTCTATAAGTAGAATTGTCTTAGGGGGTAAGGCAAATTTGGTGCATATACACACCTTGACAATTCCAGAATATCTTCGTACATTGAGTCCAGTCCTACGATCCTGTCTGTATTTTGATGCGGAAATTCCGCAGATATGGTGTTTAGCCTTTGACGTGTAATGATAAACTCAGCCCCACGAAGTGTAGCTTTTCCAAGAGAAAGAATTACTCTGCTGGAGATTGCCCCTAGACCTGGAATGGTTGAAGAGGTCGTTGTCATATAATTAGAGGGTCTCCATGAATCAGTTGCAGACATTGATCCAAGGGAAGGCACTGAGGCATTGCTTGAATGTGTCCAGTTTTCAGTTTGGGTGGAGTCCATTCCGAACGGGTACTGGGCAGGGTATCACAGTTGTTAACTCTTCCCACCACTCACTTCTTTAAAGCAGATCTGCCATGGGCTGAGGGTAGCGTGTATCACCTGATTGTATGGCTGTGCGGAATGTATTGCTATATATAGTTACACTATTCCAACCTGATGATCATGGCAGGCTGTGTCTGCTAGAAAAATGATTTTATGTGTAGGGCTTAATTAGAAAGGCGAGAAGTGAAGGGTTGGCAGATGCAACAACTGCGTGTGTCATGCAAAGTGGGTAGTTGCACGTGACTCTCAGTAAAAAAATAAGTCAAAACAAGTCATGTAAAAGTCAAATATAACAACAAAAGT